>JAQBSW010006842.1:0-7500 GCA_029291075.1 Eudiplozoon nipponicum | reverse complement strand
CTACACTATACAATTCTTAGTTTATACTGACATATGTAAGCAATTAATGGGTCAGGTGTTTATATCAAGACCGCAACCTTGATTATAATAATTGTTATCGCCACCCGCGCAACCAATGTTCGTTTAAAATCAATAAGTACCTAATTATATATATATAGTCTGTAGCTAAATAGGCAACATAATTAACGGGTTATTAAACAATTGACGTGGGCAATCTGTAATAAATTCTATTAAGATTTAAATGATAATTATTAACCAACCATTCAATCAGTCGGCTCTGCATCTGAACTACTATAACATGATTCAGTCAGACAGTCAATGCTGTCTTGTCGCACTATTATACATGAACTTTACGCTTTTTACGCTTGTTTGCTCACAATGGTGCACGGATCTATGAAATAGGAGAGGCGAAATTTAGCTTCCGGCTGCTGCTATTGTGAGCTGTAGAAAATATTTATGTCAAATGCAACTTTAACGTGTTTTGCGCATACTAATTTTAGTTCGTTGCAGCCAATAGTGTCTATAAAAATATCTTAAAATTCATTTTTATTCAGGTCACGTAAGATAGTCAGTTATTTTAGTTAATTTTTGTAAATAAGGGTAGAACTTTAAATGAGGCCATTTTATATTTCCGTACAGTCTTGTGGAGATTTTCTGACTGGTTTAGCTTTTTGAATTTTTTAAAGATTCTTGATCTGTTTTCGGAATCGGACATTAAGGATAAAACATTTTTTGCAGTGATTTTCACAATGTTATTTATTTTTGCTTGGATATTTGTTGAGATGTCTATCCATTCTTTATCAGATTTGAATTTTGATCTCATTTATTGTATCATTCATAGGCTCAATATAAGCGTCGGATTCGAGTATAACAAATCTTGTTGCTTTGTCGGATGTGACAAGTCGTACCGTTTTTCATGAATGAAGTTTTCTTAATTGAACGAACATTGGTGCGTTGGCGGTGATAACGATTACTTAGATCAATGGTTGCGATCTAGATATAAGCACCTGATCCATTATGGACATAAATTTGTCAATTTAAACTAAGTATTGTATAGTGCGGAAAAGGCAATTCGTCCAGTCGATCGGTTTTGTCATTATTGGGAACCGATAACGTGCTGTCCAAAACTGCGCGGATAATGTTCGAATCTTGTCACAACAGATTCGATGTCTGGTGCTCTTACCACTTAGCCACCCTGCCGCACACTGCACACAATGTTCGGTTATATACTAATGTTATTTGTTAGTCTTCCCTTTGGGTGAAGCCTATATAGCGTCCCATTAGTCCTAAAGTAATTTTATTAGTTCATCCATGCGCTTTTTAATGATTTTCTTCATTGGACATTTTTCTCTTTTGTTCGACTGCGATGACTATCTATGCTTTCAGTTCTTATCCGTTAGATGCTTTCTGAGCCTATTTTCTTGTTAAGTTGTAGAAAGTTTCGCATTCGTTTCGACTCGTCCTAATGATGTATTGTTCTGTATGTATGTGCGGAAGCGTCTACATTACTCGTACAGAACAACAATGTAACAATAAAATTAAACAAAATTTGCAGCCTAAATTGATTTAGTCCAGGCAGTGTCAGGAAAATCAGCCATTTTTAATCATGTATTTGAAACGGGCCACATACGATTTACCGAATTTCTCAAGTATATATACAGCAATAAGTATTAAAGTACATTTTGTATGCGAGACAAATTGAGGTGAGGGCCGCATATCTAATTGTGCTTCCCTTTTATTTTCATTGCGGTTTGTCTTCGCCAGTCATTTTTCCTTTTCGCTGTGATATCACTCAAGGATTATACAAACGTGTCAGTGCGTGTGACTGGCTGTGGTTTAGCTATGCTGTGCAATTAGTTCGGTTATCTGGAGCTAGCAAGCTTGACTTAAAGAGATGAACTCTGTTACATTTGTTTCTGTATATTGCGGTCTATCTTTGTTTTAAATTATTTTAGCAAAAGGTTTATCAGAGAGTTACTGTTTACTTGAGGGTGGTACAACAAAATTAGAGATGGAGGATGTTGTCATAAAACCGCAGGATCGGTCGTGCGGTTCTACTCGTCTTTACGCTAAGTTGAGCGACGTTGAGCCGGAAGAGAAAACTGTTCCAGTCACAGCCGGGAAGGTGTCACCATCCTCTTTTGTTGACAAATCAAGTAATGAACTACTTGCTGACTCCACGACGCCAGTAGTCGTCAGAACGACCCCACCGCTTGAAGAAACAATTGGGAACAAATCTATTCGTAATTCCTGTGGAGTGACTGGCTTGGAATCTAGTGCATCTGTACTCTTAAGACAACAAGGCCTTGCGGGCACTGGGTACACCCACGCAATGACGAGTACTCTGTTTAGAACAAATAGGAAATTGTCTGGAAGTCGGAAACATCTTTTCCGATCTAGTAGTATCGCCAGTTCTAGTGATAATCAACAACATCAGATTGAACAACAGAAAATCAAGCAAAATATGTATTTGCGAAATAGAGCCTGGACGCTAGACGATGAAAATCTGCAAAATATTTTAGCTTTTGCTGCCGTTAATACCGATATGGATTTGAGTCTTCAGGTGAAATAAAGATTACCTACCATTTCTTTTATTAGTCTGACGTAGAAAGAATATTTGTTCAATTGTTTGGTTTTTCTGAAATTAATTTCGCAGTTTTTAGTTTTATCCGTCATCGTTAGTTTAAAACTGTCTATTATCGCATCTTGAATGGCATATTTTCTGTGTTCATTGTCTTACGCTAATTAGAATATAATATACATAAACTCCGTGAGAGTTTACTTTGTTTAACTTGGTCCATTAAAATACTGTTATGCATAATTTCAAATTATATATATATATATATATATATATATATATATATATATATATATATATATATATAAACTAAAAAATACGTTTCTGATGCTGTGGTTTCTGGAAAAGTCTAGATAGACTTATTAGTTGGCGACGGGTAAGAATTCGAGGCGAATAATCTTAGACAATATGGAATGGGTAATTCTTGAGAACATTGTGTGGTTGCCTTCTATTTACGATAAAGAACAGCAACCTTGTTATATTTGAAGTCAGCAAATTGCATAATATACCGATCGTCACCACTTGGAGCATGGCTAAATCCTTGGAATATTCTACACAGACGGAATGTTAAATTAATTAGATACAATGACGCATCCTTGATGGACGTCCGAGTCAATTGAAATGGCTCAATATGGCCGCTTTTGTCGCCGAACGTCATGGATAATAAATTACATGTAAGCAATATATTTTAGGATCGTGTCGTTTGGTTCAATAATCCAGAACTTCCAATATAGTTGGATATAGATACCAGTAGCGTAACTAAAGGGTGCAACAGAATGTTTGAATTCGGCCAAAATAGCTTATTCCTATTTCAAAGCCTGCTTGGATTTCCATAGTTTGATTTCCTCATTTTTTTATGATTCCTCCTCAGAATATTAGAGAACATTGATATCACATTAGTTAGCCAGCGTCATCCATTTATTCAAATTCCTGCTGTTGCATCTGATTTCTCTCTTTAAATCAAGAAATCATGCTCACGCATGTGCACTGGATAAATGATTTTAGGAATTTAAACGTTACCAAAGAAAGAGCGATGATTACATTGGCTTTGCTTTCTCTCAGAGGGCCTCAATTCCGCGTTTTCATTTAAAAAAGATTCACAGTGTTTAGCTCGTGGCTATATTTGACTTTTCTCATCATCATCGGATATATAGCGGATTTGTGATGTATTGCAGGTGCCGAAATACCCTCACTTCTAAAACTGTTTTGTCACATACATGCTCGGAAGAATCATTGTTGCTTTTACGTTGGATTTGCCCAAAACATTTTCATGAGGCTTATTTAAATCAAGTTTGCGAGTTGATATAAACACCAACCCCATTATTGATAGTGAATTAGTATATTATAGTGTTGAATTGGCAATTTTTTTCCGGTAAGCTGGTTTCGTGCTTATTGGGAACCCTTCAAGTTCTGCCAAGAATTTGCCGGTGACAAGGCTCGAACCTTGACACGCCTGCTTTGTTAAGTGCTAGACTGTTGCTATTGTTTCATTGATCGGTCGAAACGCTGCAGAGTTGTTATTATGCATTGTGCAATAGATGAATATCAGGAGGAAAATATATATCTAGCTTAAAGAAATAGCAATAGTTCGAAATTTATGTCTAAAGAGTTGCCATATATGCTTCCCTGAAGTAAAGACTAACCAAGAAACATGAGTTAATGTTTAGCTGCAAATTGTATGCAGCATACGACAGGATGGCGGAGTGTTTACAGTCACAGACTACGAAGCAGACGTGTCCTGATTCCGTTGTTGCGGCTATGACTAGACATGATCAATCTATCTACAGAATAGTTTCACACACAGTACCTATTTTTGGATTAAAACTAGAAGCAATTGCTAGGATTTTCGAAAGTGATTTACTACCGGACGACTAATATGGTAGATTTTTAAAGATGGCACATTTTTTATATGCAAAACGCTTAAGAATTAGCGCGTAAACTTGTACGGCTCTCAAAATTAAGTTGGTAATACGAAACCTAGCTTTGGTTAATCGAGAATTTGTTACTCATCAAGTAAATAAGTTTCTTGTTGTAACCTTGGATAGCAGAAAAGCAATATAGCTGTATGGATCCCTCTTGCATAACGAGAGGAGGCGAATCGTTGTTTCATGTCTGCTAGGTTTAAATGAGACACGTGTGTTGTTCGAAACAATTCTGGTCTCCTGACGTATATATCGCGCTTGTGCAATTCGTTAGATATAAAAGAGTAACTAGCTGGTGAGTCAAGTGCCCTCATGTTGCATTAGCCAATGGTGTACCTACCATATTGCTCAAAAGCACATGGGTTCAGTCAGCGGTTCTAGAAAGTTGACTGTGTGGATTGGTGTGTTCTGCTCCAGTACGAACGTGTTGATGTCCGCATTTACCTTCTTCTCACTTGTTCCTGTAACCTGCGTTTTAACACAGCATCGCAACAGTTGCTTTTCTAGCACTAATTGATTAATGGACGTTTCAAGTTATCTTCATCTTTATTTATTACTGACAATAACGGTCCTTCTTCAAAATCGCATTTAGATCCTTTGACCCTGTTATCCTCCTTTGCATCGGCTTACTTTTTGCTTATTCATCCTGCATGACTGCAGATTAGCTGCCCCTTAATATTCCTCGTGTGTTAGTGCTACATGAGATCAGGTTTTCTATAAGTCTAGATTGTATGTGGGTATTAAAGAATATAAAGTCGCACAGTTACAGTGTGGCTGGATTGTTGCTTTTGAGGATCATCCTGATCTGACGGGGCCTGCCACTTCATGCTGCTAGCACAATCTACTCAGAACATTATATTCAGAGGTTGTTTGGTAATCATTTATTGCTTTAATATACTTATCTCGGTTATTCAGCGCAAAACTACATAATACAAATTATTTATTAGCAAAAAAATTAAAGCAGCTCATCCACAAAATGACCATGCTTTAAATAATAAGTTAAACTCGAGTATATACCTTCGACCTGAATGACTTATGCGACCGTTCATTGTACTTATGCTATTTAGTAGTTCGTTTTCACGCCTTATAAAGGATTATTTATTGTCATTCATTCCACTTCATTATATTGTCCATTGTACTGCACTCATACCTGTAAATTTTACTTTTAATTATACGAATAAAGTAATACCAATAGTAAGCCTAATTTTATCAGTCACAATAGCTAATCATGTTAAATCCTTCTAGATTATTATTATTATAGCTTATTTATATGTTTTATGCTTAATTATCTCACGTAAGGAAGTCAAGCCTCATATATAAAAAATATATATATATATATATATATATATATATATATATATATATATAGTAGTCATTTTATTTTTTATCATTAATGATTTATATGGTGAAATGATACAATATTACCGCTCGCTCGTTATCTGTGAATCTATATGTGTATAATTTGAAGAGTAATGTATTATTATTATTTGTTAATGTAAGAAGTTCACGATTTATTCTGTGAAAATGAGGCTTTCTCAAACCTCCTGAGATACAAGGATAGTTATTTTGTTACAAATGGTGAATAAAAATCTACACTCGTCTTCGCTTTGGTATAACAATCCTTTTTAATTTAACAACAATTGTTTGCGCGGGTGGTGGTAACAATTCTTTAAATCAAGCTTGCGAGCTTGAAGTAAACACCAATCCCATTGTATTTAACCAGTCGTCGAACAACATAACAAAACTACCGCCAGCCGCAACTCACGCGCGCGACCTTCCTTGATCATCAGAGAGTACGACGGCAAACTGACTAGCGAGGATCAAACCGCATTATATATGGAAATCAAATTTACTCTCACCTCTAGCAGTCTCGCATACATTGAACTTGACTGGAAATGTCGGCTGCACAATTTCTATGCAGTCACGAACATTAACTGTTTGCAGCTTTCGCCACATATACATATATAGGCAATACAATTTAACAATAATTGTTTGCGCGGGTGGTGGTAACAATTCTTTAAATCAACGACGACTGGTTAAATACAATGGGATTGGTGTTTACTTCAAGCTCGCAAACTTGATTTAAAGAATTGTTACCACCACCCGCGCAAACAATTATTGTTAAATTGTATTGCCTATATATGTATATGTGGCGAAAGCTGCAAACAGTTAATGTTCGTGACTGCATAGAAATTGTGCAGCCGACATTTCCAGTCAAGTTCAATGTATGCGAGACTGCTAGAGGTGAGAGCCGCATATCTAAATTTGATTTCCATATATATTCAATGCGGTTTGATCCTCGATAGTCAGTTTGCCGTCGTACTCTGATGATGATCATGGAAGGTCGAAAGGCGTCTGTGCGTTGCGGCTGGCGGTAGTTTTGTTATGTTGTTCGACGACTGGTTAAATACAATGGGATTGGTGTTTACTTCAAGCTCGCAAACTTGATTTAAAGAATCCTTTTTAATGTTTTAAATAATCCCTTCTGTGCACTAGAACTATATTGATTCTGCTTTGTTCTGTTTAAGTTTTATTCCACAATGAAAGTTGGATCTAATATACATAACTGCAGATAGTGTACCCTATCCGATATCTAATATCGTTATTTTTATTTTACGGAATTTCTATTTATTAACCGATAATCACATGTTTCTAAAAGTATACGTTAAATTTAAGTTACTGTGCAAATGGGAAAAGTATGAGATCAGTTTATGCCGTAGGTCTAGAGGCTGTCAGAGCCGTAAGTCCATGTCATTATAGATTTCCTGACACTGTCAGTACATTTAGCAAACGAATGTAATAATCTCTGACAACAATATTCAACTTCTTTGCTTTATGCTATGAACCTTTCTTTGTGGATAAGCGAAAACAAGCTTCTATAAACCAGCATGAGAATGAGGCCCTTATGCCTAAAAGCTCTATTCGTTTTTGGGGATGTGCTGTCCAGTATTCGTCAGGGAGTAAATGAAAACGGTGAAGAATTAAAATCTTCAATCAGAA
>JAQBSW010006841.1:0-45382 GCA_029291075.1 Eudiplozoon nipponicum | reverse complement strand
CACTGTATGGTCGGTTCAATAACTGCGAAAAATGTTCAACCCATCTTGCTATTTTGCCATTGACTTCAGAAATCAAGTCTCCTGTTGCGCTGCGTAGAATTGTCTCTGCATTGCGCTTACCAGATGCTTTACGTAAAAGACGGAAGAGACCCCCGAAGTCACCGACGTTTGCAGCCGATTCCATGGCGGAAGCCATTTCATCCCAGTACTGCTTACGGTCAGCCCGAGCAGACCTCGTGGTTTCACGTCTCAGGTGGCGATAATTAGGCGCGTTATTCATCCGGGCATCTCTTGCTTTTTGTGACGCCCGTATCGTGCGTTCAGAGATCCAGTCTTTATGGTGAATTTTGATGGTTCCGAGCGTTTCTAGCGCAGCTTGCTGAGTAGAGAGTTTCAAGTTATTCCATTGATGCTCCACATTGGTTTTATCTACGGCATGAGTTCCACCGTCAGCGGCAGTCAACTTTGCAGTGATTGAGGCAGATAGTGCTGTACAACGGGATGGGTCCGTTAGGGTTGCAACATTCAAGCGTCTCGTAGGTTGACGGCGCCGTCGGGACTTGAGATGAAGCCTCAATTTGGCACGTACTAGAGTGTGGTCGGACCCTCCTCGGCTGCCAGTTTCAGCTCCTCGGTATGACCTGCAATCTTCGACAGAAGACATCCAACGCGACCGTACCAGAATGTAGTCGATCTGATTGGCTGTGTGACCATCGTTTGAATACCAGGTGAGAAAATGCTTCCGAGGGTGTTGGAAACGCGTATTGGTAACGCACATATGGTTGACATCTGCAAAGCTGATAAGTTGTGCTCCGTTCTCGCAGCGTTCACCTAGACCAAACTTTCCCAGTATGTGTCTGGTGGATGAGTCAGAAGGTCCTGTTCGTGCGTTCCAGTCACCAGCGACAAACAGTATGTCGCCTCTGGAAATTCCGTTGATAGTCTCTTGGAGTTGGTCGTAGAACTCATCTTTCACATCTGAATCAGCTGCGAGGGTTGGTGCGTAGACGGCTACCACTGTGATGTTGAAAGGTTTCCCTCTCAGTCGTACCGTTGCGATCCTCGGTGATACAGGATTCCAAGCCAGCATGGCTCTCTGCGCCGTAGGACCAAGTAGAATGACTACACCGTGTTGTCCGGACCCGTCAACTGGTCCGCTGTGATGCATCAAGTACTTTGATTCTGCCGACGGTACTTTTATCTTCGTTGAACCTGTGCCGGGCAGTCGGACTTCAGACAGGCATGCAACTTCAGTCTGGTAGTCATATAAAGATTTGGCCGTGATTGCTTGGCTGCCGATATCAAGCAGTGTTCGAACATCCCAACACCCGAAATAGATAGGTGTTTTCGCGCTGATAAAACCAGATAGCTTTTCACTTGACACCCTAGCCTCTGGGGGAATACAGAGCGCGTCGCTTGCCGGGGACGCCGTAGCATGAACGGTATTCATAGATTGTGACATTTTCATGGAGTTTCTTGGGAATTTGATACAAGTGGTGTCCCCTCACCACTCGGCTGTTTGATCGAGGACGCACCTCTAGCCTTTGCACATCCAAGCGCAGTCTGCAAGGCAGCAGTAAGTTTTATGGTTGCCGGTGGCTGTTGAGAGCTCATTCGCCATTCGGAAGTACGGGGTACTGTCCAGGAGTCCATGTAATCCTGTGGCTGTTGTCCCCTTTTGTGGCGGGAACACACGCCGAGTCATGGTGCCGTCATCGGGCTCATGTGGTATTTTATAGGAGATCCGATTGCCGGTCGGAAATCCACCACGCCCTGGTGACACCACCGCCATGGCCCCGTTAGCCCATGTACGATCGGCCATCGAAACATGGTTGACACCGTCGTACCACGTTGAGGAGGGGATGGTCTTTACGACGGAACTATTCTTCTGGTCCTATTTGAATTATTTTTTTCACTATTTCCACGATACCTAATGCACAATTGCATGTATATTATTTCTCCACAACTAACAATGTACAACAATACACAACTGATGCTTGTTTATACAACAAAGCACTTGTTACACATAAATGTAAAAAATAGACCACCCGAAATTGAAAAGCCCAAAATTGTTTTTTTTACAAATGCCACAGCTTCTCGGTGTGATGTGTAGTGGGTTATTAAAGATGTTAATTTGGAAGAATTTTATGCTGAACACAACTGATATTGGGAGACAACGCCTCTGCAGTAGCTGAAGACATTGTTCATAAAAACACACTCCAAATCAGACGGATTTCCGGGTGTGTTGCAAAGTAAAAACGCAAACAAATGACGCTCGACGGAGGCTACTTTTCGCACCATATTTAATTCTCAGCTAAATAAAAAATTTATTATATGATTTAAATAGAAACTGGTGAACTTTGTGTGTGTGCGGGCGCGCCTCGGGATGGACGTTTCTCCTGTGTTTTCTGTTTTTTGTTCTATAATGTGTGTTTTATCCAACTTTTCCCACTTTTTTCCAAAACATTAACTATGAAAATTACCAGACATGACAGTCTTGTTGAGTTCTGACGAAAACAAAATTGCCTTTTAACCGTGATATGCATACCTTTGTTATAATAATTGAGTGGCTCCATACATGATTTAATTCCAAATTCAAACTATGAAAAATTTGATCCGAGATATAATTTTTTACAACGTCATAAACTTTTTTACTTACTTTACTGCGGCTGACTCCTTTTGGAGGATAAGCCGGCTCCATTGAATTGTGACATTTCATGGAGTTTCTTGGGAATTTGGTACAAGTGGTGTGCCCTCACCACTCGGCTTTTTGATCGAGGTCGCACCTCTAGCCTTTGCACATCCAAGCGCAGTCTGCAAGGCAGCAGTAAGTTGCATGGTTGCCGGTGGCTGTTGAGAGCTCATTCACCATTCGGAAGTACGGGGTACTGTCCAGGAGTCCATGTAATCCTGTGGCTGTTGAACCCTTCTGTGGCGGGGAACATACGCCGAGTCATGGTGCCGTCGTCGGGCTCATGTGGTATTTTATAGGAGATCCGATTGCCGGTCGGAGATCCACCACGCCCTGGTGACACCACTGCCATAGCCCCGTTAGCCCATGTACGATCGGCCATCGAAACATGGTTGACAATTGCCGTACCACGTTGAGAGGGATGGTCTTACGACGGAACTATTCTGGTCCCATTTGAATTATTTTTTCACTATTTCCACACACCTAATGCACACAATTGCATGTATATTATCTCCACAACTAACAATGTACAACAATACAACTGATGCTTGTTTATACAACAAAGCACTTGTTACACATAAATGTAAAAATAGACCAATCTGAAATTGAAAAGCCCAAATTGTTTTTTTTACAAATGCCACAGCTTCTCGGTGTGATGTGTAGTGGGTTATTAAAGATGTTAATTTGGAAGAATTTTATGTTGAACACAACTGATATTGGGAGACAACGCCTCTGCTGTAGCTGAAGACATTGTTCATAAAAACACACTCCAAATCAGACGGATTTCCGGGTGTGTTGCAAAGTAAAAACGCAAACAAATGACGCTCGACGGAGGCTACTTTTCGCACCATATTTAATTCTCAGCTAAATAAAAAATTTATTATATGATTTAAATAGAAACTGGTGAACTTTGTGTGTGTGCGGGCGCGCCTCGGGATGGACGTTTCTCCTGTGTTTTCTGTTTTTTGTTCTATAATGTGTGTTTTATCCAACTTTTCCCACTTTTTTCCAAAACATTAACTATGAAAATTACCAGACATGACAGTCTTGTTGAGTTCTGACGAAAACAAAATTGCCTTTTAACCGTGATATGCATACCTTTGTTATAATAATTGAGTGGCTCCATACATGATTTAATTCCAAATTCAAACTATGAAAAATTTGATCCGAGATATAATTTTTTACAACGTCATAAACTTTTTTACTTACTTTACTGCGGCTGACTCCTTTTGGAGGATAAGCCGGCTCCATTGAATTGTGACATTTCATGGAGTTTCTTGGGAATTTGGTACCAGTGGTGTCCCCTCACCACTCGGCTTTTTGATCGAGGACGCACCTCTAGCCTTTGCACATCCAAGCGCAGTCTGCAAAGCAGCAGTAAGTTGCATGGTTGCCGGTGGCTGTTGAGAGCTCATTCGCCATTCGGAAGTACAGGGGTACTGTCCAGGAGTCCATGTAATCCTGTGGCTGTTGAACCCTTTTGTGGCGGGGAACACACGCCGAGTCATGTTGCCGTCGTCGGGCTCATGTGGTATTTTATAGGAGATCCGATTGCCGGTCGAAATCCACCACGCCCTGGTGACATATACTGAACCCAAATGTGTTTGTTCCATGAAACTGAGACTACTCCATGGATAATGCCACTGCATGTTCAAATTTTGTATATTTGCACAGCTGCGGGCAACGTCTTTTCATAAAAGTGGCCACCAAATACCCACGCATGCTCACATAACTATTCTTGATTAAAATGAAAAGTGCTATGTTGGCGTGTCGCATTTTTCACTTGACAAAATAGGTTCAGTTATAAATTTGCGTGTAACACTAATTTTACTTTACGCAACAAGTTGGTATGTGCAATTGTGTATTAGGTGTTGTGCACATAGTTATAAGTTAGTTCAACTAGGACCCGGTGGATAAACCAAAATCAGCATGAACGGAAGGTATAATCTCATGTGCATTTTCGTGTTATGCTTACTGCCGATTCATTGGTAGGATCGGTCCAAATGTCCTTAGGAAATCGTACAGTCCAATTGTCCCACATTCCTCACCTAAATATATAGTGGGTATAGGGCTAATACCGGCTCCTACTGTGCATATGAAATTATACCTTCAGTTCATGCTGACTTTGGTTTATCCTTCTGGTCTTATTTGAACTAATTTGTTACTTAGTGCGCCACAACTTATACTCAATTATATATATTAGCTCTCCGTATGTTTCGGCAGGCGTGAAGGCAATCTTCTGCTCCATCTGCGTAAATATGATAGCATGCAGATACTGTTCCCATCGTAGTACACGCTGGAGGCAGATTGCAGTGGGATTTTGTCTATCGTACTAGGTAGAAGAAGTTTGGTGCTGCATTCGATCAAATCTAAATCAGCTGCAAAATTTGTGAAAGCCAATGCATTACGCAATCTATCCTTTATGCGCATCATAGCCTCTTCACACTTATACTGTAAGTGAATATACACCAGTTTATCTGCTGTACAAATAATTACAACTGGTCAAATTACTATTCACTATTGCGCTATGCTATATATAGCAGTTTTTCCATTTCAATGAGCAGTAGCTGTAGGAATGTATAAATTGCGCTGTCTATATGTCCTTTTGGTAGATTGAGCTGCGCAACGTATCACCAGTTCTATGTTTGACAAGCACATCAGTTTATACTAGTGTCGTCCTATTCATGTTCAATTTTAACGCGAATATTCTTATTCCACTTATTGAATTTATCGATCAGTTCTTCAGTATGTGCTTTAATTTCCAATTGCCAATACCCCTTAGAACGGGAAAGTGGTTTAATTAAGAAACTCTTCAATAGGGTATTGCGTCTTTCGTCGCCTGATTTTTTTAAGACAGTTTGGTTATTAACTTTTGCCCATCATATTTCATAACTAAGTACAAATCTTATGATGAGATGAAACCCGCTGTGAATATACGCGTACAAGATAAAATACTGATTTGCATTCACGAACAGTATAAATTTGGAGAAAAAATTAAACGTAAACATGATATACTATGTTCTGCATTTGTTTTCACGTATTTTTCGGTTGACTTGGTTTCATTTACGTTCCCCATCAAACTTCCTCTATCTAGTGTGAAAGGCAGTGAAACATTAGTCACTTTTGACTTTTGTGTGGCTGGACATGATGATGATGAGTGTGAGAGGCAGTATCTCACCGCAGTCTATGTTGTGATGGGGCGAAAGTACTTATGTACCATATATAATGATATTCTAATTTATTCTTCGGAATAAATTGAATACATATTTAAATAATTGATGTTCTACAATATTTTTCGTTTAATGAGATAAAATTTATAATATATACTACAGTCTGTTCTAAAATTTTATCTCTTATTTTGCTTTGTATGGAGTTTGCATACAAAGTTTCCTTAAGTAACTATGTCCATAATTTCCTTTCTTTTACGTCATACATTCGTAACAATCAAATTAAGATAAGTGTAAATTGCCTTGATAATTTGTCCGTGGATAAAATGCCTTAAAAACTTCTGTTTTCATTTGCAAGTATGTATTAGGTGTTGCGAACCTAGTAACAAATTAGTTCAGTTAAGGCCAGAATGATAAAGCAAAGACAGCATGAACGGGAAGTATAATCTCATGCAAACTCTTTTCGTGCTTACTGGCGACTCATCAGTAGGAGCCGGTATTACGCCCTTTAACAACTATATATTTTGGTCAAGAATTTGAGAAAATAGGACGGTACAATCTCCTAGACGAGTGTGTAAACCTATAGTAATGAAGCTAACATCATATAAAGTCTCTAAAATGCGACTTCCACGCTAACTCACTCTATATAATATGTATACCGAGTCTGTAAAGGATACTAACAATATGGTTGCCGATACGGTACATGGTACCAACATGATGGATATCAATGTATGCTATAGTTATAAGTGAGAATTACAACTATTTCTAGACACCTGTTACTCAGTAAATCTATACACTCTGTACTGATCGATATCAGTTATCAAATTTCGCAGTAAACATAACATCCATTCAATTCAATAAATAACAGTTAAATTCTGTTTTACGGAACTAATATATACAAGTATGTATTAAGTGTTGCGAACCCTAGTAACAAATTAGATTTCAGTTGTATTGAAGGATAAACCAAGGCAGCATGAACGGAAAGTATAATCTCATGCACATTCATTTCGTGCTTACTGGCGACTCATCAGTAGGAGCCCGTATTACGCCCTTTAACCACTATATATTTGGGTGAGGAATGTGGGATAATAGGACGGTACAATCTATTAGACGAATATGTAAGCCTATAGTAGTGAAGCTAACATCATATAAAGTCTCGAAAATGCGACTTCCACGCTAACGCACTGAATATAATATATATAACGAGTCTGTAGAGGATACTAACACTATGGCTATTATGTTAGTATACGATACCAACATTGTAGTACCGAAAATGTATATGATACTAACACTACTACAGACTGTTTCTCTTTGATTGCTGGTAAAGGCAAGTGTGTTACCCTAAATAACACTCGTAGTTTGGCTGCATTAAATGTGCGTGTTAATGCTGCTTCAACTTTCCTTTGTGCTATTCAATTTAATGTCTAATGGCTATCCCAGACCATTAATTGAATCAATTATTAAAAGGGATATTAAACAGAAACAGACGTATTATGGGCCAGAAAAGAAAACAGTCTACCTAAACATCCCATTTAAAGGGGATGCAGTTTCCCGAATGGCACAAAAGAAAGTTGAAGCAGCATTGACACGCACATTTAATGCAGCCAAAATACGAGTGTTATTTAAGGTAACACACTTGCCTTTACCAGCAATCAAAGAGAAACAGCCGTTAATGTCGACATCAAATATTATTTACATGCGCAAGTTGTCGATCAACTTACGTAGGCCGATCGACCAGACGATTAATTACTCGAATGAGAGAACATTGCAACTTGAACGCCTGTTTTAAATCAAATGGTGAATACACGTCTGCTATTGCGTAACACATCATCGAAACAACGCACGTATGTTCTCCAGACGTAGCATTCAAAGTAATTACTAAATGTAAAAACAAAAGGGAGCTAGCCACATACGAAGCCTTATGGATAAACAAATTGCAGCCGGATTTATGTAAGCAGAAGAAGCACGTACAAGCATTGAGCTTGAACTGGATGTGACGCACGCAATTTGGTTGGTTTCTGTTTTTCACTCTCTCTCTCTATGTTCACATATTTCTATCTTGTTTTGCTTTCCAGTTTAAATATAAAGATATGTTCATTAGTAGATATATGAGAAGACAATGCGAAAGAAATATTTCTTATATCTGATAAAATTTCTTTTTGTTTTTGCACACAGGAAGGGTAAAATGAATTTTATTAAAGCTCGCATTTCAAAAGAATTTTATAATTCTTTTTTCGTTTATTTAGCTTAATTTTGTAATTATTTAAGTCAACGTTGCGATCTTGGTATAAACACAAATTTTATTTTATAAATACATTTGTCAGTATAAACTAATCATTGTAAAATGTAGAAAAACAAATTCACATAGTAGACCGGTTTCATCCTTATTTATAACTCATCACCTGATGCCTATAATTTGTCGTGGACAGGGCTCGAACCTGGGCGCGTCTTCGGGATATTTTGGTCTAACCTCTCAGCCAACCTTGATTTTAATAATTGCTACCATCGCCCACGCAACCAATTCTCGTTTAAAAGTTATTGATTGGTTTGATTTTAGCTATGAAATAAACCGTGTCAAATTCAAAACAATAAAACCTCATGCCCTAGTTGACATAATATAAATTCCACAGTCAATTGACGAATTTCTCACTAGGCCGAAATTAATACTGTAATTAAGCTAACACCAGTACCCAATTTTCTATGGATATGATGAAAGAGAAATTGATTTGCAACAGATTTGTTATTAGTTTGACCCTCATTGGTAGACCTACTTGCTTCTGATGAGTATTCCTATATGGAGGAATGCCTTGACTGTCATTCTTCCTAAGATTTGTTAAATTGTGTGTCTTGTCAAGGTGGATTTATTCTGCCAGTTGGCTTGGTAGGCTAATTATTTTGTTTTCTTTTTATTATTCACGAGTTAGTATTGACAAATGGAGGCGGCCTGATTCTAAACTTTCACGAATGAGATCAAAGACCATGTGTCAAGTAGTATTTCGACTGTCGAAATACAATGTCCATGCGTTTTTAAATTACCTTATATTACCTTAAATTGGTTTGTCAACGAAACTTCTTCAGCAATATTAGTAGACTATCCAACACAACAGATTATGTTTACAATGTATTTAGCAGTTTCACTTGTCTACTTTGTTACTAGATCTCCGCGCATAACTTAGACTTGAATCCGAAGACGTTTCTGCTTTGACGACCGGATGCCACAATCAGACATAAGATTAATTAAATTTACTACAAATAACCGGATACAATAGTGTATAAGCTGTTGGGCACCTAGTAACAAATTGGTTTAAATACGACCAGAAGGATAGGCCAGTCAGCATGAATGGAAGGTATAATCTCATGTGAACATTCGTTTCGTGCTTACTGGAGACTTATCAGTTGGAGCCGGTATTATGCCCTATACCAAATATGTATTTTTTGAGGACTGTGGGAATATTGAACGGTACTATCTCCTGTACAAATGTGTGTACTAGTAGTAGTTGAGTTAACTTCGTATAAAGTCTTCGACAATGCTACTTAAAGGCCAGTGCCATATATATATATATATATATATATATATATATATATATATATATCGAGCCTGTAAAGTGTACCAAATTTATAGTTACCTAGTCGGTACATGATCCAACATTATGGTTTTCGACTTCGTACATGATATCAACACTATGGTTGCTACAATAAATTCTGGACAGTACATGCGGAGTTCCTAATAAGGACGAAATCGATATGCTGGATGAATTGCCTTTTCTATATTAAACAATGCTTAGTTTGTACTGGCATATGTTTTTATATAATGAGATTGGTGTTTATATCTAGTTCGCAACATTGATTTATTAATAGAGGATGAATTGCATTTACTATCTTAGGTGATGTTGTTTTTCCTATTGCTTTTATATCACTGCTTATTTATTATTCTACAGATTATTACTTTCAAAAGGATGAGAATCCACAATCGTCCATTTCGGCTGGGGAAATAAAGTGTGCGGATGCTTGCTACATTTCCTCTGATTCCTCGTCATCATCTGAAACTTCTTTGCCACCTACCTCACGTCGAAAATCTCGGTCTCTGGAGTCGTCTCGTTCTGTCCTATCTTCGCCATTGGTTTCTTTGTCATCATCGTCAACATCATCGTCTTCATCATCATTATCTTATTTGTCAACAACAGGTGATTCCAATTTGGTTCACTCAGGCGCATCGCTGATTGAAGGACAAGTGAATGCTAGATTTCCGCGAGATAGCAGTGAAAGTCATTCCGAAGGTATCTACACGTAATAAAATATTGACATTTTAAACAGTTTTATTAAAGTGATATTTGCTCAAGCTTTCAATGTTTTAATATTTCATTATTAAATAAGGCTGTGTAACCTGCTCGAAGCCATAGCACTTTATAATCCGACTACCGATGGATCTTAACCGACCATACCGGTAAAGCTATCATGAACCTCTCTGATGGGTCCTGCCGATGGCTGTCATCGTGTGTTATATACAAATATAAAGCATGTAGGGAGAAAGACGATAGGCGTTACTGTCCTATAATTACGGTAGCAGATTGACAAATTTCCTGCTTGACAGTGAACACGTCTGGCTGCCTTTGCCTTTCTTAGAGTGAATTAACGGAAGCATTACTGTGAATGTAAATTAGTCCATGCATTCTTTAAATCAAGTTTGCGAGCTTGAAGTAAATACCAATCCCATTGTATTTAACAAGTCGTCGAACAACATAACAAAACTACCGCCAGTCGCATTGCACTGACGCGATTCGATCTTCCATACCATCGTACTCTGATGATGATCATGAAAGGTCGAAACGCGTCAGTGCGTTGGCTGGCAAGTATGTTATTCGACTGACTAATAGGTTAGTGTTGCTAATTCTAAACTAAAATTATTCCTCCACGCGCGCAATCAATTACTGTTTAATTGTTTTGTCTATGCATGTTTATGTGTTATTTAACATGTTATTACTAATACTAATACGACATCCGTAGAAGTAATTGTGGATCGGCCAACATGCACTCTCGTTATTCAAACGAATACAGCTCCATCAATTGCGCAGGCCTGATCACGTCTTAATTATTCATTGAATTCCATTGACCAGTAAAACATAATCTTCTCATCCAGCGCGTCTGCTATTATCAGGCCCTCATGCGCATCATAGTTCTTGGTTGGAAACCTTGTGAGATACGGCATCGAATCGGGCACAGTGGCGAGGTTAAGGCACATTTCTTAGTTGGACAGAATTAACTGTGCTGTTTGATTGTTTTTATGAAGCGATACAGTAAAAATCGCAAGGAAACTGTATTTCCGATGTCGCCTTTCCTTAAAGTTGGCTTGGTCTAGATTTTACTTTGTAGATGCTTAGATTTCTTCGTTTCTCTGCGTCACTTACGTAAATATCCCAATCTGAACTACATCTTTCTTCGGAAATATCTCTCCTTTATTCAAATACTGTTATTCATTCTCGTTAAATTTCCTAGTTTGATTTTTAGTTTTTGTTTTTTATCGTGGTTTTGTTGTATTGAAGCTTTAATTATTAAATTCTATGATGTTGATGATACTGATGATGATGTTATATTTACGTAGGCTATATATATATATATATATATATATATATATATATATATATATATATATTTCAAATTAGGAAGAAAAAACACATTAATAACAAAGTGGATAATGACCATCTATTTCGAGACTACTAAACTTCGTTCTTCAGTCTTTCATTTATATACATTCTGGTTTTTCATTTTATTAATTGGGTGGAAACAAATCTGACTCTGTTTTACTTCTATTTCATGCTTCGGCTGATTGGTAAATGTGTATGAGTTTTTGTCTGTGTGTGTGCCTGTTTGCATGTAAAGGTCTTTCTCGCTGTACTGCAAAGTGATGTCTTAGATCTGGTCGTTCTTGTGTTGATGACTTGAGAGTTAAACAACTGGTCGCATTTTTGGCTAATACGTGTACGAATGTTATTTTCCTGAGTGTAGTCTTTCGTTTCCTCTTGTTGCGAAATTTTGTTTTCTCCACGTGGTAACAGCGCAGGTGTGGATGGCAATGTTGAATGCTCATATTGTTTCAAAATTTTTGTCTCCGTATGTGCAGCTTTTGTTTCCCCTTCAGTTTGTTGCCAATCCGATCGAATATTTGTTGAGTCTGGTCGAGTGGGTGTTTGGTCTTGCCTGGATGCTAGTAAATTGTTGTTAGATTTTGTGATTTCTGGCCAGTCGATTAGAATATCATGTTGATGAAACTTTTGAATATTAAGGTCAGGTGCTTGTTGTTTTATATAAAGGGCTTCATAAATAAATAATAATTTTTTTTTATTATATATATATATTATATATATATATATATATATATATATATATATATATATATAGTTATCGTTTCCCCTTGTTGCGCAAATTTGTAATCTTCACTTGGTAACAGTGCAAGTGTGGATTGCAGTGTTGAACGCTCATATTGTTTGGAAACTTCTGTCACCGTATGCGCCTCTGTTATTTCCTCTTCACTTAGTTGCCAATCCGATTGAATGTTTGTTGATTCTAGCCGAGGGCCTGTTCGGTCTTGCCTGGATACTAGTAAATTGTTCTTTAATTTTTTTTATTCGTGGCCAGTCGATTAGAATATCATGTTGAGGAAACTTTTGAATATTTAGGCCAGATGTTTGTTGTTTTATATAAAGGGCTTCATAAATATATAATAATTTTTCTGATTTTGCTTTATGTAGAATTGAGAAATTGGGCACCCAGTCAATTTGACCAATTTTTCAATTCTACATAAAGCAAAATTAGAATAATTATTATATATTTATGAAGCCCTCTTTATAAAACAACAAACACTTGGCCTAAATATTGAAACGTTTCTTCAACATGATATTCTAATCGACTGGCAACGAATAACAAAATTCAACAACAATTTACTAGTATCCAGGTGAGACCGAACACGCCCTTGACTAGACTCAAACAAAATTCGATCGGATTGGCAACAAACTGAAAAGTAATAAGATTCAAATATTGTGACAGAAATTTCAAAACAATACGAGCGTTCAACACTGCAATCCGCACTTGCGCTGTTACCAAGTGAAGAACACAAATTTGCGCAAAAAGGTGAAACGAAAGACTCCACTGGGAAAAATAGCACTCGTACACGTAACACCCAACAATGCGAAAAGTTGATTAACTCTCAAGCCTTCAATAAAATAATGACCAGATCTAAGACATCACTTTGCAGTACAGCGAGAAAGACCTTTACATGCCAACAGGCAAAAACACGGACACATACGCATACACACTTACCAATCAGCCAAAACAAGAAATAGTAGCAAAACCGAGTCAGATTTGTTGCCACCCACATAATCAAATACAAAACAAGAATGTATATAAATGTATGGTTGCAAAGTGAAGTTTTATTTTCTCAAAATAAATGGCCATTATTCAATTTGTTATTATTGTGTTTTCCTTCCTAATTTGAAATATAATGTGCAATATTCTAAGACAATTGATATTTATATATATATATATATATATATATATATATATATATATATATATATATATATATATATATATATATATATATATATATATATAGTGTTTATGTATGCTGCCCGCCAGATTACTGCTAAGACAGTAAAATGACAATATGTTTCACGATTAATTATATATGGAGCAAAAGTTTTATTATGCAAAGTAATTGTTTGTATAAAATTGTTCATATGACATGTTATAATTCCAAGAATGTAAGTCTATTAAAGTCAATCTCACACGCCCAATTTTAACATGCCCGCACCCAGTCAAGTTATTTACCGCTTGAAACGGAGAAGAATTACGAAAATGACTGTTCTAGAAAAATTACGTCTTTTACGAACATACAAATATGACTGTTAAGCTGAAAATAATGTTCTGCACAAGAATTAACATGTCACTAAATAAGGCAGTGGTACATATATGTATACATTTATTGGCCCTACTAGTAACTTAAAACATGTTTTTACCGCCCACATGAAACTATAAGTTTATACGGCAGACACACATCAATTTTCAAATGCTGATGTATTGTTGCCCACAAATTGCACCAAAAAATAAGAAATTGTTGTGTATATTTGTATAAATTTGGTAAAGATGATGACGAGCAGCAGCAATTCAAAGATTTAGTGGGTTTGGCACGCGCAAATGCTGGTAGCAACGACAGCGATTATGCCGAGCGCGATTCTTCAGATCACGACGAAGAGGAAAATTTTAGTGAAAGTGATATCGATAGGCATTCTGAGGACGAGATTTATGCGAGTCCTTCCCGCAGTAATTTGAACAACAACTGTCGATACAACGAAAACAACGTGAATGATGAAGTTGATCAGGACCTGGGTGCTGCCGGTGCAGCTGCTTCTTCTTCGTCTTATTCTTCTGCTGCTCTAGCTATGGCGAGCAACGCAATCTCTCGCAGTCGCATACGTCGTCTTCATAGTGCAGCTGGCGCACGAATGGTGAATGAAACCAGTCGCGTCCGTGGGGACCTGTTTGCTCATCAACGCGCTTCTCCAGCGAATCGTGGTGATTCTGTGGCTGCCTCACGCCGGGTACGACGACATGAATCATTTCTGCTCGCTGTTATGATGGCCGGTTCCATACTGGAAAGAGCTCAAGTCATGCTGCGATCTGTGGTGCTGAGAGAGCTTCAAATAGAGCAGCAAAACTCAAACGGTAGATCCAGCTTACTTTCAGGAGTTCGTGTTGTCGTTTATGGTTGTTGATTTGGTTTTTGAGTTTGATGATTCTTTTCTAGTTTACTCCTTGTTGTTGGTGTCGTTTTCAATGTTGTTTGTGCCATTTTCATGATTATTTTATTGGTGCTCATATTAATGTTAATTTTATTGATATTTTGTTGTTGGTGTTGTTGTTGTTGTTGTTGTTGACAATGTACTTCTAGTTTATTTCGTTTTTGCCACTGTTGTTTCTACTGTTTCTTTATTTTTTGATGATGGGGTTTTTATTGATGATTAGGATTTTGTTGTTAGAGGTGTTAATGCTGTGATCTATAGTTATGTCGATTTTATTGTTGTTTTATATGGTGGTGTTGTTTATTTTAATATGGTTGTTGATGTTTGCTGATGCGTTTGCTGTTGATAGTGACGTTGGTAGTTAATTACGGTGTTTCTGTTGTTGTTGTTGTTGTTGATGATGATGACGATGATGATTTTTTTTGTGTTTGTTGATTTAAGAAATAGCCATGATTTCGCATCTTTTCCCTTTTTACTCGACTAGTTATGCGGTTCGTTGGACGAGCTTTAAATCTCCCTATGGGTTTCATATTGAATCCTAGATAGTACTAATGCAATAGTCAGCAAGACGAACAATTTTGCGTTTAGTAAATAAGGTTATACGAGATATGCTGAACTATATTTCGATAAAACAGATCGTCAAGCAGAAGAATGGGCAATTCCGCCTAACATTTACTATGTATTTAAACGAACATTGGTTGCGCGGGTGGTGATAACAATTATTATAATCAAGGTTGCGGTCTTGATATAAACACCTGACCCATTAATTACTTGCATATGTCAGTATAAACTAAGAATTGTATAGTGTAGAAAAGGCAAATTCATCCAGTAGACCGGTTTCGTCCTTATTGGGAACTCATCAAGTACTGGCCAGAATTTGCCGCGGACAGAATACGAACCTGGGCACGTCTGCTTCGGAATCTGGTGCTCTAACCACTGAGCTATCCTGCCGCACACTACACTACAAACAATTTTCAGTTATATACTAACTAATGTAACTTGGTTAGTCAATTTTTCCTTTAGGTGGAGCTCATATGGCATCCATTTAGACCCAAAGTTCCAACTAACCATGCCCAATCTGTCATTACTGAACAGACACCACATTACATGGTGAAATGGTATTGAAATGAACATTTATATAATTAAACGAACATTGGTTGCGCGGGTGGTGATAACAATTATTATAATCAAGGTTGCGGTCTTGATATAAACACCTGACCCATTAATTACTTACATATGTCAGTATTAACTAAGAATTGTATAGTGTAGAAAAGGCAATTCATCCAGTAGACCGGTTTCGTCCTTATTGGGAACTCATCAAGTACTAGCCAGAATTTGCCGCGGACAGGATACGAACCTGGGCACGTCTGCTTCGGAATCTGGTGCTCTAACCACTGAGCTATCCTGCCGCACACTACACTACACACAATTTTCAGTTATATACAACTAATGTAACTTGGTTAGTCAATTTTTTTTGTTGTTATCACCACCCGCGCAACCAATGTTCGTTTAATTATATAAATGTTCATTTCAATACCATTTCACCATGTAATGTAGTGTCTGTTCAGTAATGACAGATTGGGCATGGTTAGTTGGAACTTTGGGTCTAAATGGATGCCATATGAGCTCCACCTAAAGGAAAAATTGACTAACCAAGTTACATTAGTTAGTATATAACTGAAAATTGTGTGTAGTGTAGTGTGCGGCAGGATAGCTCAGTGGTTAGAGCACCAGATTCCGAAGAAGACGTGCCCAGGTTCGTATCCTGTCCGCGGCAAATTCTGGCCAGTACTTGATGAGTTCCCAACTAAGGACGAAACCGGTCTACTGGATGAATTGCCTTTTCTACACTATACAATTCTTAGTTTATACTGACATATGTAAGTAATTAATGGGTCAGGTGTTTATATCATTATTATAATAATTTACTATGTATGTCTTACTTACAAAATAAGCAAATAGAATAGTTTCTCCGCGTAGTCGATTCTAAAAATGTCTGGACTTGAAGCGTAAAGCTAGAAAGATCTCAATAAAGATCCCTTTGTTCGGGAAGATTCCTGCAGATTTGATCGCACTAATTTCTTTCCATTAGCAATGGTACGGTGCAAGATTACAAATTTGCTTATTCCACGAATACTTTTGACCTGGCATAAAAACGAAAATGTACCACTTGTGAGGTAGCAGACATTTGGCGCAATAGCTTCCGTGATCTGGCGTGTGACTTAATCAGTTGGGACGCGAAAAACACACCGAAGATAAGCAGGTGTTAAATGCATCCTGTCGTTTTGCAGTGACTTCATGACAAGCGTGCGCGTTAGTCTGCAAAATTGGTGTAACTGGAGTCCGGCGTCTGCCATATTTCAACAGTGTACATGAGCGCAATGTTGTTTGAAAAATTGAAATCTTTAGTTATATCTACACGTCAACAATGCGTATACGCCGACATTTTTTATGTTTCCGGCTCGATACCTTGTAACTCCTAGGCTAAAATAACGAAAGTGCTATAAAGGATATTACTGGTATAAACGGAAGTCCGATACCTTACAGTTAAATACTGTTTGTTGCGAAAAACTAATATATATGCAAGTATGTATTAGGTGTTGCGAACCTAGTACCAAATTAGTTCATTTGTGACCAGAAGGATAAACCAAAGACAGCATGAAAAAATATACTCCTGTGTTTTAAAATATGTACTTTATATGAAGGAATGGCGTTGTTGCGATACTGAATTAATTGAAATTACCTGATCTGCGTTTTGACTAACGCAGCTTTCATTGTTCCAGTAATTTTCTTTTTCATAATATTTCGATCTACATTACCGTAGATCTTCATCAGATGCATTTCACGAAACAAATGAAGCAAGTAACACATTAGTTCAGTTGTAACCAGAAGGATAAACCAAAGACAGCATGAACGGAAAGTATAATCTCATGCACATTCGTTTCGTGCTTACTGGCGACTCATCAGTAGGAGCCGGTATTACGCCCTTTAACCACTATATATTTGGTAGAAGAATGTGGAATAATAGGACGGTACAATCTCCTAGACGAATGCGTAAACCTGCAATAGTGAAGCTAACATCATATAAAGTCAACGACAATGCGACTTCAACGCTAACGCACACTATAATATATATATACCGAGTCTGTAAAGAATACTAACACTATTGCTATTGTGTTAGTAACCGATACCAACATTATTGTACCGAAAAGGTACATGGTACTAACACTATGGTTTCCGAGTCGGTACATTATACCAACCTGATTGATATCAATTTATGCTAAAGTTCACCGAAATTGTGAATTAAAACAATTTCTGTATATATATATATATATATTGATTGAGGTTTGATCCTCGCTAGTCAGTGCGCCGTCGTACTCTGATGATGATCATGGAAGGTCGAAACGCGTCAGAGCGTGCGACTGGCGGTAGTTTTCCTATGTTGTTCGACGACTGGTTAAATAAAATGCGAATTGTGTTCATTTTAAGCTCGCAAACTTGATTTAAAGAATTGCTACCACCACCCGCGCCATCAATTATATGTTAAATTTTATTGTCTAGATATATATATATATATATATATATATATATATATATATATATATATATATTCATTGTACCCTTCCTGTGTGCAAAAACAAAAAAAATTTTTATCAGATATAAGAAAATTTTCTTTCTCATGGTCTTCTCAAATATCTACTCATGAACATATCTTTATATATAAATTGGAAAGCAAAACAAGATAGAAATATGTTAACATATTTTGTTTTTGCACAAAGGAAGGGTACAATGAATTTTTATTAAAGCTCGCATTTCAAAAGAATATATATATATATATATATATATATATATATATATATATATATATATATATATATTTGTGTGTGTGTACAGCGAAAGTAGCAAAACGTTAATGTTCGTGATTCCATAGATACTGTGCAACCGATATTTCCAATCAAGTACAATATACGCGAGACTACTGGAGGTGAGAGCCGCATATTTAATTTTGATTTCCATATATATGCTATGCGGTTTTATCCTTGCTAGTCAGTTTGCAGTCGTACTCTGATGATGATCACGGAAGTTCGAAACGCGTCAGTGCGTGAGACTGGCGGTAGTTTTGCTATGTTGTTCGACAACTGGTTACAGAAATCCCATTGTATTCAACCAATCATTGAACAACAGCAAAACTACTGTCAGTCGCACGTACTGACGCGTTTAAACCTTCCATGATCATCATCAGAATACGACGGCAAACTACCTAGCGAAGATCAAACCACAATGAATATATATGGAAAGAAAAATTAGATATGCGGTCTCACCTCTAGTCTCTCATACTTTGTACTTGACTGGAAATGTCGGCTGCATAATTTCTAGGCAGTCACGAACATTAACTCTGTTTTACGCTTTCGCCATACATATATAGGTAATACAGTTAAACAATCAATGATTTCGCGGGTGGTGGTAACAATTCTTTAAATCAAGTTTGAGAGCTTGAAGTAAACACCAATCCCGTTGTATTTAACCGGTCGTCGGACAACATTGCAAAATTACTGTCAGTAACACGTACTATGCTATGTTGTTCGTCGACTGGTTAAATACAATGGGATTAGTGTTTACTTCAGGGTCGCAAACTTGATTTAAAGAATTGTTACCACTACACGCGCAATAAATGATTGTTTGCTTATAAATCCTAGAATGTATGTAAATTAAAAATTGGAACGTGTATCTGAGTATTCTCAAAGTAAATCAGCCGTAATCCACTTTATTATTAAATGTTTTTTCTTCCTAATAAAAATGTATAATATGCGTGTTGTTCAGTGTCTGCTTCTTACCGCCTGAGCAGAGTATAAATAAGCTATCGAGTTTAATTTTACCATAATTTTTTTATTATTTGTATATATAATAACCTAGATATTTCTATTAAAATGTGTACTAGCGAGAAATCTAGCGTTATCTAACTATCTTTTGTGTTAATCCTTTTTCTACATATCAGTAATACTTCATGTTATAAAATTATGTAATGACTAAATTTTTGTTCTACGCCATTACATCCAAAGTGTACACAAATTGTTTTCGTTGAATGAGCTCAAATCATATGTCTAGCCAGTTTCTAGCTTCCATACATCATTTTGACAATAGCAACAGGCAATGTTAATTAAACAATCGTTGTTTGCGCGTGATGATAAAAATTGCTTAAATCTAGCTTGCGTACTTGAAAGCAACTTCTTAGTTTATTTAACCAGTCGCAAAAGTACATGTTTGTTACGTATGTTCATTTATTTCGAACTCACTCGGAACTTTAGGTCTAAAGAGATGCTATATAGGCGCCTCATGAGAGAAGGACTCACCAAAAACCTAAGTTAGTATATATATATATATATAGTTGAAAATCGTGTGTTGCGTGCGACACGATGACTACGAAGAGAACGTGCCCAGGTTCGAGCCATGCTCGCGAAAATTTCTGGATAGTACTTGAAGAGTTCTCAATTAGGGCGAAACCGATCTACTGGATGAATTTCCCTTTCTACATTATGCAATATACAGTTTTTACTGGCAAATGTATGTGCATAATGGATTGGTCGTTATATCAAGTTTGCAGCATTGATTTAATTATTCATTATCACCGCCCGCGTAGCCAATATTGGTTTAGTAATATAAATGTTCAGATTGGCGGGGGTTAGTTGGAACTTTGGTTCTAAATGGATGTCATATGAGCTCCACCTAAAAGAAAAAAAGACTACCCGAGTTACATTAGTTAGTATATTATTGAAAAGTGTGTGTGTATAGTGTGCGAGAGGTTAGCTCAGTTGTTAGAGCATCAGATTCCGAAGCAAACGGGCCCAGGCTCGAGCCCTGTACGTTGAAATTCTGGCCAGTACGTGATGAGTTCCCAATAAGAACGAAACCGGTCTACTGGATGAATTACCTTTTCTATACTTTACAATTCTTAGTTTATACTGACAAATGTATGTAATTGATGGGCCAGCTGTTTATATCAAGTTCGCAACCTTGATTTAAACAATTGCTTGGCACTCATCAAAGCAAGATGGCTAGCTGGCTACCGAGGATTATATTTCATTTTATACATTATTATCCGAATTATTTAGATGCAACTCTATCCTCTAATAGTTTTATTTTAATTATACTTGGCGAAATTTTGGGCTGCAGAATTTCTCTGTAGTCACGTGTATAACGCTTATCAGTGTTCAATGCATTTCTTCCGATCGCTTATGCTTTGCTCAGGCAATGTTGGTCAGTCGGGCATTTCAGCCGTGGCTGATCCTGCTTCCGGTGTGACGTGTACCAGCGATGTAGTTCAAAAAGACAGCGGCCGTCAATTGGCAAATCGTTACAGAGACGCCTTTTCGCTCTACTGCGAGGCGCATTGGTTCGCGATGTTCTACTTAAGTGGTTTATCGCACACTGCCATCGAAAGACTGCCAAACGGTCGACGATTTCAACATTTGCTTACCAATCTGATGCGTCTTGGCTTCGACACCAAGTTATGCAGATGAATGTGTGCACTCAATCATACCGAGTATTCATTTGTTCGCGATTATTGTGGTAGACTTGGTTTATCACTAAATCGTCTGCAGGTCGATTTTATTGCTATATTTTCGGAATAGTAAACTGTATCGCTAAGTTATTTAGCTATCTCAAAAAACCTTTTCGCGAATTGTCTTTGAATGTTTTGTGCACCGCCTCGTCCAATGTTTACTGTAAAAAGGTAATTCATCTAAGGAGTTATGTTTAAACATGTTTTGGCACCGCCTAAGTGAGATGCATAAGCTATTCCTTGTATCAGGCTGGTGATGCGTTTTATAAATTTTAAGATTATGCACTGTAAGTAAGCATCAATCCATTATTATTGTCATAAAAATGTTGGCATTTAGTCTCGCCTACGTCCGTAAATCTTTCTATGTGAGATATAGAGCTTATTGGCGGAGATCACGCTGCAGTGTCTGTATGCATAGTTGTTTTTTTAATCTATTCTGTGATGTTTTTGAAACATAGTCCTTTTTTAGGATGCGTATCTTCGTCACGGCGATTCTGCAACTCCTGATTCTGTTGTGGCAACGTTCGCGATTTAAAATCCTGATGGTTGTCTTGCCTACTTCAAAAGACTGTGCTAGAAAAAAAAACCAACCAATTGCTGTTAGACTGCTACACATTTGCATATTCAGTTTATTCTGAGGCGCATTCCTTCTAGCTATTCTATGTGAACTGTGTTTTTTTATCTTATCTACAGACTGCCAAATTGTCAAATTTTTTTTGCATCTGCTCATCAGTCGTTTGTGTGTCAACTTCGACGTAATGTTATGCAGATGAAGGTTTGGCATATTCATTTTTGCCGCTATTTTTCTATTTGCCTGCTTCTTCCTCTGAGTATGCTTTTGGTTCTAAAAGTATTGGCTGTGCGATTTAAAGTGCACTTATTTACTGACTGTTGAATCGTAGTTATCTAAACGATCATGACTGAATAACGAAACGATTCTGAAGTCGAGTTTCAAAGGTTGTGCGCATAATGTGTTGTGTTTTCCTGAATGTTTGCTTATATGTTGCCAAACAATTTTTGAGCTGATACCACTATTGACTATTTCGAGACAATTCATAACAATCGTAGGTCGGTAAAATCTTGATTCCTTTACATTTCCAGGTGAACAGCTTGTTTTTTTAAT
Source organism: Eudiplozoon nipponicum (assembly GCA_029291075.1). Lineage (NCBI taxonomy): Eukaryota > Metazoa > Platyhelminthes > Monogenea > Mazocraeidea > Diplozoidae > Eudiplozoon > Eudiplozoon nipponicum. The sequence goes on along the minus strand of JAQBSW010006841.1, from coordinate 23,046 downwards.
TGATTGATAGATTCTCACTGGTCCCGTGACTCTGGAGTTGTCCTTACACTAAATTTTCAGAAATGATCTTGAATAAAGATTTTCCGAATTTTCTGGATTTCATTTCTAGTCCCATCATCAGGGTTGATGCCATACTCACGGCGAAAACAGATTGTGGCAAATGTGAGTAGGGTGTCGACCCTCATGATGGGATTGGAAATGAAGTCAATAAAATTCGGAAAATCTGTATTCAAAATCATTTCTGAATAATCCGTGTAATGACAGCTTCAGAGTCACGGGACCAGTGAGAATCTATCAATCAATTAAAAAAACAAGCTGTACGCCTGGAAATGTAAATGAGTCAAGATTTTACCGACCTATGAGTGCTATGAATTGTCCAGCAATAGTCAATTGTAGTATCATCTCGAACGATGACAGCACTACACAACCGTAAATTCCTGTTCAGTAATATATTAATGCGAAATACGACAGGAGTGCAATATCCAATGTTTGTTCTTAAGTAACAATGAATCCTGCATTTGGATAAATGACCAAGTTAATAGAAAAGTTAATAGTGTGGTTAAACGTACGTTGGTTGCGTGGGCGGTGATAACAATTATTTACATCGAGGTTGCGATCTTGATATATATATATATATATATATATATATATATATATAGTGGGATTTGTGCTTATATCAAGATCGCAACCTCGATTTAAATAATTGTTATCACCGCCCACGCAACCAACGTACGTTTAACCAAACTAATAACTTTTCAGAGATTTTCTCTATATAAGTAAATTCGTATAGATGAAAGTTTCGCGCATTGAGTCTCCATCGGCGTATCGGTTCACATAAAAACGAAAATATCCTATTGACCCGACCACTCAAAGATCAGCAAAGACGGTTGGGAGGCTAATGCGCGTATGATGATGATAACTTTGCCCGGAGGCTATAGAGACAGCGTTTCCTGTCGCCTTCGAGAGAGCAAGTACATGTTAGCAAGATCGCTGATGATGAAAAATTGTATCCTATCGATACCAGTAGGGCTCCCGACAAAACTCGCTGGTTAACAGCCTATGGACCGCCGGGTGTCAAGCTGCTAATTTCTATGGCATTAGGCCAATTTGACAGAAATTATTACCCCTTTCTGTTTTATTTGTGTGTTTATGCGCGCATACATGTGCTCGTGTACATGTTATGCGAACGTGTGGTCTTCCACTTGTGTGATAACTCAACTACGAAAGTGATTATTTGCATCAGAATCGCGTGCCCTAACTGTTACATAACTTGCATAATGTCAATTTTGTTATCTCATACTTGTATTTGATTACTTAACATGCTTGTAAATTTTGTTTTTCTTAATTTTAATCATCTTATGATCTCCAAATTTAATAGATGCGCTAAAAAGCTGGATTAGAAGTTTTTATAATGGCTTCATCTACTGTTGGTGTTTGATTGCCATACTTATGAGTTTAAGAAGTCCACGCAACCTATTTAGATAATTTTTGTCATTTTTGCATTTAGAAATTGTTTAAATTCTTGTGCAACAATAATCTGAATTACAAAAAAGAAAAATAACAGTTAAATAAAACAAGTTGTAATATTTTTTTCTTTATGCGCATATCATTTCTTTCAAGTAAACTTTGTAATGACTTGCAGTTTTGATTTGTCAAAAGTATTGGCTGATAGCAAACAATAACTTCGGTTTGCAATAGAATTGTAACACGTGATTTTAACGCATTCGTGGTTCTCTAGAGAGATAGTTTGTCCAAGTCCAGTATTATGAATTATTAAATATATATTTGGCAAAGACGTCCTGTGTTTGAGAGTTTCGACGAATATCGGTAACACATGGGCGTCTAGGATTGGTCGAATAAGTCATACGCTTAAGACATTGTTCTATGGGGAGTCTGTAAATAAAAGTTTCCGACTAGTCACCACTCACATGTCTTTGCTCTCTCCTATTAATATACATCTCATCTTGAAAGCTTTCAAATGAGGCAATATACATTTTTCTATTTTACAGTGTATTTTTAAGAAAAAAGACAGCAAATAATCTAGTGTTTCTATTGTGTTTAAATCGTTATTTATCCCGTGACTATTTAAAAACGAAGATACGGACATACCAATATAAAAGCCCTAAGGTCGAAACTTGATTAAATAAATGTAACATGCTCTTTTAGAATGCGAGCATTAATAAAATTCATAGTAGCCTTTCCATGTACAAAGAGTAAAACAGGTTTTATCACTTTCAAGAACCGTTTCTTTCTCAGTTTCTTCCCAAGTATCTACAAATGAACTTCCCTTTATATATAAATTGAAAGGAAAGACAAGGTAGAGAAATGTAAATATGCAGGGGATGTGTTGCCCAATTGCGAACGTGTATTTACTATTTGATTCAAAACAGACGTTTAAGTTGAAACGTTCTATCAAGTAATTAACCGTTTGATCGGTCGGCCTACGTAAGTCTATTGACAAATTGCGTTTGTAAATAGAATTGTTAAAAACAAGATTATAGCATTTTTATGTTACGTCTTTGTTTACGAATGTTAAAATTGACGAAATCATTGACATTTTACTCCAAGCGGTAGAACGAGGCATATTACCATCGCCGGTGCCAGGTCAAACTTAACGCAAGCTTATCTTATTATGAACGGAAGACTTACGGTTTCACTTTAATGGAAAAATCTATAAATTTATTGATGGTGTGGAAACAGTGAGCCACTATCTAGGGTTTCTAGAGAATACATCTTTAAGGAATAAAATAAGTAAATGTGCTCAATATATACGATAAGTGAATGATATTATCCTTTTCTTCAAGGACTGGTAGAAATCACAAATATTGGTTCTTAGTTTCAACAAAGGGCATGAGAATATCGGTTTCACATCAGAATACAAGAAGGATGATTGTCTGCCTTTCTTAGATGTACTACTAAAGAAAGAAACTAATGGTAAATTAAATAGAACCGGTTATCATAAATCAACCTGGTGTACATAGTATCTGCATGATAGCAGTTTTATACCGTTTCAACATAAATTATCAACAGTTGTGGCTGCTTTTCAAGAATTGGTTAGTTCAGATTTTAAAAAACAACGAATTTAATGAAGATTGTTTTTGCAAATCAGGATCAATTGAAATTACCTGATCTGCGTTTTGACTAATGCAGCTTTTATTGTTCCAGTAGTTTTCTTTTTTCAAAATATTTCGGCTAAACTTATCGATAGCCTTCATCAGTTGCAATATACCTCACAAGTTTAGTTTCGTTTGTTAAACTTGTGAGGTATATTGCAACTGATGAAGGTTATCGATAAGTTTAGCCGAAATATGTTAAAAAAAGAAAACTTCTGGAACAATGAAAGCTGCGTTAGTCAAAACGCAGATCAGGTAATTTTAATAAAGCTTTCAATGATTTCATGTCTAATGAATATCCTAGCCAATTAATTAAACGGGGAAATCAACAGAAACATACGTATTTCGGACCAGAAAGAAAGCAATCTACCTGAGTATAGTATTTAACAGGTATGCTGTTTCCCAAATGTCACAAAATAAAGTTTAAGCGGCGTTAGCACGCACATTTAATGAAGCTACACTACGAGTCTTATTTAAGGTCACACACTTGCCATTACCAGTAATAAAAGAGAAACCGTCGTTAATGGCGACATCAAATATTATTTACCAATATACATGCACAAGTTGTCGATCAACTTACGTTGGTCGGTCGGTTAGACGGTTAATTACCAGAATGAGAGAACATTGCAACTTAAACGCCTGTTTTAAATCAAATGGTGAATACACGTTTGCAATCACGAAACTTATCGTTGAAACTTTACACGTATGTTTTCTAGACGTAGGATTTAAGATAAATACCAAATGTAATAATAGAAGGCAGTTAGCCACATACTCAGCTTTATGGATAAACAAATTGCAGCCGGATTTGTGCAAGCAGAAGAAGCGTGTTCAGGCATTGAGCTTGAACTGGATGTGACGCCTGTAATTAATTAGTTTCCTCTTATTTCACACCCTCTACATGTTAACATGTCTCTATCTTGTCTTTCCTTTTAATTTATATATAAAGAGTTGTTCATTTTTAGATACTTGATTAGAAAATTAGAAAGAAACGGTTCTAGAATCTGATATTTTTTATTTTCTCACATGTGAAGTGTACTGAGAAATATGAAATAGTCTGATTTGCAGTTCTACTTTTATTTATTTGCAATATCGTACGTTTTTTAATATTTGATTGCGCAAATACTGTGAATGTGTGCGTGTGGATTTTTGTGTGGGTAGTGTTCATTCTCGTAGCACAAATAAGTTAAGATTGAGATCTGGTTGCTAATTCGTCGACGATTTGAATTTGGACCAGATTTTCGCATTTTCGGCCATTTTATGTACGATTGATTTTTTCCCATATGTTGTCTGTCATATCGCAACGTTCGCGAGTTGTGCTGTATTCTCTAGGTAACACCGCAGGTCGTGAATATTGAATTGTTAATCGCGCATCTGGTTGTTAAATATGATAATGAAATTGCTTGCACACTGTTTCTACTTCTTTATTTTGTTAGCCCGTTTGAATATCTTTTGAAAGTTGTTGGTATTTGTTGCGAAGTGTGATCATCAAATTTAACATATCCACGATTTTCTATCATGGTTTCATGAATTACCCTCAGAATTCAGCAATAATCATATTGATTCTCATTTCCATGTATACGCCGTGTCCGTCTTCGTGATGGCTGGGCGCTGATTAGTCACACATCTGCTTAAATATGATCTTGTGATTAATGAACTGAGTGTTATTAGATTTCTGATGAAAGTACTGGAAATGAACTAATGTAACGTTAGACAACATTCGCCAAGGTTGAATGCACCAACATTTCCAGTGGTTGGTACGAATGATGTGGATGCCTTCGGAGTTACGAGACTAATCAGCACCCGACCACACCGAAGATGAACTCGACATGTACTTGAAATCTGATTATTTTAAAAGTAAGAGTGCAAGTCATGAAACCACGAAAGGAAATCGTGTAAATATTAAAGCCTGTTTGAGTATTTTCTGGTGTTAGTCTAATGGACCCTCCGATTTGCCTGCATACTAGAATATTGTCGCAGATTTCGGTGAGTCGTGGTTAGTTGAGCACAAAATCATGTTATTTGACCTTTTAAGTGTTCAGACCAAGTGTTAGCTGTTTAATATAATGGTCTTTATATATATATATATATATATATATATTTATATATATTATATATATATATATATATATACGCTCTATAAGTGTAAACGCCCCGGCTGGAAGTAAGTGCCGTGCGACGTAACTAAGAATACCAGAAAGGAATCGGGAGGCAAGTTCTGTGGATGGCCCTTTACAGGGCCAGAAAATCGATCGTGGCAATTTCCGTTAATGTTTATGAATGTTTGTCATGTGAGGGCGTCTAGAAGTCCTTCTAGACACTTATTCGGTCTTCCTGTTCGTTGGCGGGTGATCGTTTGAGTAGATGCACCTGAATAAGTAGAATTGTCGAAGCATGATGTGTTAGCTGCTGTTCGAAGGTGTAGACCTGTCTTGTTGAAGATCTGCGGCATCACCGATGTGACCAGCACACGTAGAAATCAGATTAATAGATACTCGATTACTTGTGACTTGATGCGCTACAACAAGATTATTGGCGTGACTGCAGACTATACGACAAGATGACACAACGTGGTAAACACCTGTTCAGTAGTCGTCGTAGATGGACAGTCAAGAAGAGAAGGCGACAGCAATCACACGGAGCGAGCAGAGCAGAAATTGTGTTGCGTAGAAATTGCACCGTTCTTAGATAGATGCAAAGTCGAACGCAATTGGTCAACTAATTTTGCGCATTTTAATTGGTCCAGCGTATAAAATTTGAATTTAATTTTGACAAAATGTCGGCGAATTAATCTGATCCGTTACAGAAATTTAGAACGTTAGTTTATTGGTACGGCGCCATACACGTCGTTCAAATTCGTTCCTTAATAGAATAGAATAGAATATCTTTTTTGGATTAAAACCACACATGTTCCATCAAATAGATAATAATATTGGAAAACATCTGTACATCGTCGGCCTGGCTGGAATCCGGTATTTTCTTCTCTAGTATGTGTTTCAAGCGATTAAACCTGAAATGACTGGAGTATTTTTTTTCACGATGGTTATCGCATGATTTATGATTGCCCTTTTGCAAAAATAAGAAAAATGGTTGACATGCTCTAGTCAACCGGCACCATCTCCTCGTTCCATATTGTACGAAAAAGCTTACTCAGCACACAATAAATTATGTCGCCACCATTCTTAAACGAGGTCTGAATGGTGATCATCGGGTCTGCATCTTTCCGATGCTTGTGAGATGAGATTTAATTCAGCTTGTCTAAATCTGATTGTTTTTGTGATTAGCATTCCATATTTTGTGATTTATGCGTACTTTTGTGAATTTATCTTTGAAGTGCCAACATATTTTATCATTTCTTAGGTTATTTATAAAATTATATATGGTGTCGCTAAATTTTAAACTTCTCGAGACTGTTTGACAGTTAAGTTGGAGCAACAATGGAATAGTAACAAATGCGAGCGCTTCTCTCATTTCTACAGCCTAGAATTTAAAATCAGCCTTCAAACTGTGCTTAATAGGTCAGTGAGTGTTACTATTGAACGGGGTGGTAGGTATTGGAGGCCTAGTTTTGAGACTGTCAACATAACTTTTCAGAGACCTATTAACTAATACCACATGAGCTTACAATGCCACATGAATTTGTACGTTAATTTCGCATAAAGAATTTTATCTTTTTCCACAGCACGTTTAAATTTTCATCATCCAAACCGATTTACATCGGTTTAAATATGCCCCAACTTGACAATTACTTCCATATCATGGAGCAGTAACTGTCGATATGCAGTATTAATCTGTTTATTTTTTCTCGTAAAAGATAGATTTACACAACGCAGCATCACCTTTATTTCCAACTGCATATATAAAATTAAAGTGCCTTTCTCCTCATGCTCCATTGTGTAGTGAATAGTTTGATTCTATTTATCTAAAAAAGAGTCCGTAATTGCTTTTGAGTTCCGGGGAAGATATCATTGATTCATGCATATGCAGGGCGCCTTAAAATATTGACAAATCTGCACAGCTTGGTTAGACCGACAAAAAACCAGTAAATTAGTTAAATTGCGCAACGAAAATATTTGCTTTCTACATAAAAGCTATTAGCAGTTGACATATTGTCTTAAATATGTATTAGCTGATGCCAAGATGCTTCTTAGCAAATCAAAGGTATTGTCGTAATCGAATAATAACCAAAGTTCAGCAAATCGAAGCCGCATCGCTAGAAAGGTAAAACTTTAAATTTAAAAAGACGAAAGTTGATCTCAGACTAGCATTTCCAACAATTTGTTTGGTATTTGGCATAGACTATCTGATATTAAATTGTAGGGGTATTTAGCGCGGTAGCTATCTAGTTCGTGATGTTTTACCCTTCCTACATATAACTGGTAGCTGTTGATGAGATCCATGCTTATGATCAATTCCCGGCCTTTTCCCGATGGGTGATGTGAGAAGGCTAATTCGAATGATCACATATGTATTGTACACAACGTCGCATGGAAAATTCATAGTTAGTCCAAATTGACCGTGCTCTAGACGGCAACAAAACGAAATATTGTCAACCAAATTGGATGTCTTATACACAAGTAATTATCAATTCACAGTTAAACAAAACCGTCCGTGCTCTAGACGGCAGCAAAGCGATATACTGTCAACACAAGTAACTTTCCATTCACAAACGTCTGAATTGTGATGAATACATGTAATCGATTGACAATATATGATGATATAAATAAAGTCACTGGTAAAAGTTGTCACTGATGATGGATAGAATAAAATCGTGTAAAAACTTCAATGAAAAAGTTTCACAAATAATTAATCCACTGTTTGCTATGGTTTTAACTTATTTAATTATAATAATCCATTGAACTATAGAATTTGTGAATGTGATTGAGAAACATCTGATGTCCTGATGCATGAAATCATATCTGAATGCAAAGAAAAAAACTATCGATCCACATATGCACTATAATCCACCGCATGTTCCCTGCGTATTGCGCGCGGGTGTCTATTTTTATTAAACAAAACCCTATTAATTACAATTAAAATTGCAGTTCAAGAAATCTCAATCAAAACTGCTTGAAACTAACAGAGATTGTTTCTAAAATTCAGAGTTAAGAGAAATATTGTGTAAAAACAGAGTTAGATTATTTGACCTTAAAGAGCACTATATTTGTCAAAATTGACGTGCCCAGGTTCGTATCCTGTCTGCGGCAAATTCTGGCCAGTACTTGATGAGTTCCCAATAAGGACGAAACCGGTCTACTGGATGAATTGCCTTTTCTACACTATACAATTCTTAGTTTATACTGACATATGTAAGTAATTAATGGGTCAGGTGTTTATATCAAGACCGCAACCTTGATTATAATTATAAAATTGAACATAGTTGGGTTGTAACGCGGAGCCGCGTGTTACAAAATAACCAGGTAAGCTTAGTTAATGGTCAAATTTAGTTGACATTTTCACTGCTTCATCTAGCTACTGAAGAGTTGCCAACAATTACTTTTGCACATTGCGCAAGTAGCCGGGACTGATTCTTTAGAAAATCATTGACAACGATTTAATTTCCCTATATTCGCTCTCAAAATATTTGGTTCAACGTTTTTTAGTCTTTTTCAGACGACCGCTCATCCTACTAAAAGTAGACAATTAAAGCAAGTGAGAAATTTTGCTTAAACAGCTTTACTTATACCGATGACTGACTAGTCGCATAACAATATCTTCCATTTCACTAGATAGGCGTGCATAGCTTTTTTGTTTGTCTATATAAATTAGCCATTCATTAAAAATATAATTGCATATACGTGCGCATCTATCCTAGTGAAAGTACAGTGACTGGGTACAAGTTTCCATTTGCGTATGCCAAACTAAACGCTATGGTTATGTGGGGGTATGTGAGGCCTGCCACCTACTCGCTGCGTCCGTAATGCCATCTTCCTGAAGTTAATTCGTGGACCAGTTAAGGATGACGTCTAAACTTAGGCAGAAAGTAAAATCTTGTACTTTTCCGCTTTGTTGAAACTTTGAAGCAATTTTCGTCATTGCGACCTGTTCCTAAGGCCGGAGCAAACATCATTTGCGTAGCGCACATATTGAGTACATTTACTCATGTCACTCACTAATGATGTGTTCACTAGATGCCCAAGGGAAATCTCAGCCAACTTTGGAGACAGGGCTTCCTTAAATCGAAATTTTACGTCTTTTGTGCATAAACTTACGTTGAATGTGACCTGGCACAGGAGATGTTAATATGCCTTTTTCTACCGATTGGACTATAATATCAATGGTTTCGTCAATTGGAACATTTGTAAACAAAGACGCAACAACAAGTCACCATAATATTGTATTTAAAAATTATATCTTGAATTCTGTGCACAAACTCAAATGAATGAGAAAACGAATTATTACCTAGTAGTTTGCGCAATGGTTCCAGTATACGAACTAAACTTTTAGCCAATGCATGAAACGGAGAATTGACCATTGATAGTATTTGTCTCATTAAAAAACCCTTTTTTGAGTGTTTTTGATAGTCCGTACATTGCTGGCGTAGATGATTCAACTGACTTGAGCTTCTATGCAGTGGCCTCATCAATTAAATTGGCATCTGTCAAGATCTTAATTTTATTTATTACTTTGCGCTCAATTATGTCTATTTCATTTTATTTGTCGTCTAGACGGCGATTTTTGTATTATCATTCAGCACGTTTTTCATTGTTTGGAGGTAGTAGTATTTGTACATTATAACAACGCTCTTTTCTTTATCAGCGCGTAGTATTTTGATATCTACATTTCTGCTGATATCGTTGTAACGACACAAATCAATCGCCGACATATTGCGTAAATTAAATTCAAATTTATTTACGTTGCACCAATGAGAAAAAAGCAAATTGCCGTTTAACCACGTTTAATCACGTTTAACCAATAGTATGCAAGTACACATATTGCATGCTATTTAAGCACGGTAATTTACCATGCAAGGCAGTTGTGGCATTTGCCTTCTACCTGCTTCACACGTGCGCGTTCTGTCGGCTGTCAATACGTGTGCGCTCTGTCGGCTGTCAATACCTACGCTGGTGATTTGATCGTTTCATCAACAACTAACTACATCCGTGACTCATCTTGTTGCGGGATACCGGAGAGACGAGCCAATTGAGTGCAGGACCTGCAGGACACCATCCACAACGCGATCACAGCTCAACCACTGGAGCGAAAACTCAACGAGAGTCCACCTAAGGCTCTAGGACATCTTCAACTCTGAAGACTTAAAGCGAACGCATTACCAGGCCCTCTCAAGGGCCCCCATATCAGTAACTAATCTCTATTCAGAGCACCTTAACCGAGTTTGTAACGTCGTACGGCATTTACTTGAAGCCGGGGCGTTTACAAAATTGGCGACCGTGCCAGGATATTGATTATTGTTCTGATTTTTTTGGTATAAATAAAATTGACTTCCTTTTTCATCTATTTGGGATAAAAATCGATTAAGATTTGCGTTTTATCTACCGTGATCGTGGCCATCTGTGAATTTTTTTTGGGTATATATATATTCGTGGTTTGTGTTGGGGGATATAATAATAATAGATTGACATTTGTGTTTTCTTTACCCTGAACGTGGATTTCTGGGAAATCTGTTGGGTATATATTCGTGGATTTGTGGGGATAATAATAACACATCGGCATCAAAGGCCAACGGGTCCTTTGTTCATCTTTTCTACGTACAAAACGGCACCGTACGTACTCAACAACTCAACTTCGGATTTTTGGAAACAGTGACTTTTTGTTCTGCTCTTATTCAACTGTGGAAGCTGTTTGTGGGTAAGCGTTTCGTTAAAGTATATTTATATATTTTCATATTGCTTTTAATTTATGCTTTTAAGATCCTGTAAGATTGTTAAAATGTCAGGTCCAATTTTAGATATTGATGTTCCTGTTTGGGATGGAGATAGTGAGCTATTCTTTATGCAAGTAGACTCCGCTTTCTCCCCGTTTCCTGATTATGACAGTCATCAAAAACTGTCGAAGGTTTTTGCTAAACTACCTTCTGAATTGCAGTGACGGATTTATCCTAAGCTTGAGGCCATTAGGAAGCTACCTAATCCCATTTTGGGCCTACAAAACGAGGTAGAATCCTTGCTTGGACCCACGGAAACTGAGCAGATAATAAACAAATATGCGCAGTTAGATATGCCAAATCTTGGCCCAATTGAAATACTGAGGGAATTACGGAAACGTTGGTATAAAACCAACATTTCTGAACATGAGGCTAAGGTTGTTTTTATTAACCATCTTCCACAAACCTTAAAATTCTTTGCCAGACAGCTCCCCAACACACTCTCTATAGATGACTTATCTGAGAGATGTGAGTTAGAATATATGGTTTTGGAACCCAAAGTGAATCCATCATCCTTTTCTTCACCCCCGCAAGATGATAGAATCTCCTCCTTAGAGAGAACAGTGGCGAACTTGGTCAAAGTTCTAGAAGGATTGGCCATTACCAAATCGGAGATAAACCATGTGAATGCTCGACCAAAATTCGTTTCCAAGTCAAATTATAATGGTAGGCGGCGATCGAGATCTCCGCAATCATTTAATAAATATGCCCCAAAGAACTGGTGTTATAACCACCAGAAGTTTTTTATGCTTGCCAAGTTTGTCTTTGTCGTTCCAAAGAATTTCGGAATGAGTGTCAATTTCCACAGCTGACGGAGAGGACAACAGACCGCAGGCACAAGGGTGCATCAGTATCGGGAAACGTCTGGCGCAGGAAGCAGAAGACCGTACTTTCTGCACATCAACGGCATCAACGGCGCTACAGGAAAGAAGCCAACTACAATCCGACATCCCTGTCGACTCTTTTCGTCCACGCTGAATTTTTCACATAGAGAACCAAACAGACAATGCCGGTCGCAATCACCAGCCTACTTGTTTGCATGATCCGGCCAAACAGCCAAACGAACTTCTGCACCTTCTTGATTTCAAAACTGGCGAAGAGTACATCGTAGACACAGGTGTGGCAGTCTCAGTTCTCAAAGGTGATTCAATGGCCGAGATGTCGCTAGGCGTTCTTCTCGTAACAGCTACAGGCGAGCCCATACCAACTTATGGCTGCCAATACCGCACACTCAACATAGGCCTACGACGTGAATGTTCCCACAACTTCATCATTGCCAAGGTCTAACATAATATAATAGGCCTTGATTTCCTTCTAAAATTTCGGCTCATTGCTGATCTTGCCAATCAAAAGATCATCGACCCCTCCACCGGACTTGAACAAAGCTTTTGGACACTTGCCTCCGAGCGTTTGGAGTTACAGGTCATTCAGCCAACCCCAGTGCATCATTCAGCAGAGATATCAGCAGCTCTTCGAAAATACAAATCGCTTTTCGATCTTAATAAATCAGAGCTACGAGTCTCCAACACGATGCATCATATCGTCACAGAAGGACAACCTATTGCACTCAAGAAGTGACCACTGGCTCCTGCTAAGCTGAAAGCTGCCCAAGAAGAATTCTCAAGGCTTTTGGAAGAGGGAATCATCAGACCATCGAAAAGTTCATGGGCGTCACCACTGCACTTAGTCTCAAAATCAAACGGATTGTACAGAGTCTGTGGAGACTACCGTAAGCTAAATTCAGTGACAAAATCTGATGCATATCCTATTCCAAATATCAAACTCAATGGCAGCAATTTCTTCTCAGTGATTGACCTCAGACAAGCGTACCATCACATACTGGTAGCACCAGAGGATATCGAGAAAACTGCAGTCATCACTCCATTTGGCCTTTTTGAATATCTTTACATGCCTTTTGGACTCAAGTGTGCTACTCAGACATTTCAAAGATTCATAGACAACATACTTCGCGACGACTCTGCTTATTGTATGTCATATCTAGATGACATTATGGTATTCAGTCCAGATCTAGAATCTCATGCGAAACATCTACGAAATGTCCTCTCACGCTTATCGAACCACGGACTCAAGATCAACTGTGACAAGACGCAGATTGCAACTTCATCCGTCGACTTCTTAGGGCATCGTATCACGGCCCAAGGTATTCAACCGTTGCTGTCAAAGACGAATTCAATCAAGAATATCAAGTCACCAAGGACTTTGAGCGATTTGCAGAAAATCCTGGGAGTATTAAACTATTATCGCAAGTTCCTTCCAGGCCTTTCAAAACAACTTTATCCTTTGTGCAGGAACCTGCGGAACCGAAAAGGACTTAGCAAGAATTCCATCATTGCTTGGTCATCCGAAGACGAGGAATTACTTCGACTTGCCATCAACTCGTTAGCAAATGCCACAATGCTAACGCATCCAGAATTCGAAAAGCCATTTCTACTCACGACAAATGCTTCTGAATTCGCTATTGGAGCCACTTTGGAACAAGAGATTGACGGAGTTCGGAAGCCTATCAGTTTCTAATCGCGTACTATACAACCAGTAGAAACGAGGTACGACACTTTCGGCCGAGAACTTCTCGCCATCCACGACGCAGTGCTCCATTTATCAGCATCATTGGTAGTAGCAGATTTGTTGTTTTCACAGATCATGCACCACTAGTTAGCGCACTTTGAAACGCAACTTCATCTTTCGCCAAGTACCCTGCCAGAGTAGAAAGACAGCTTTCTCGTCTAAGCGAATGGCTATTTGACGTCTTTCACGTCAAGGGCAAACAGAACTTCATTGCAGATGCCCTGTCCAGGCCAGACGTCTCTCTACAACCACCTTGGCCGTCACCATTCACTGTCAACTCCGTGGCAGTCAGTGAACCTGCACTAACGCCAACTCTCCTGCGAACTGAACAACGCGGTGACATTCACATTCAAAGATCAATAGCCCGTCACCCAACCAAGTTCATATGCTGTCTGTGGAAAGGCTTACCAATTGTTTACTTCACGGGTACGCAGCCCAACAAGCCAGTTCTGCTGACCAGCCTTCAGAGAAAGGTTTTCGATTCAATTCACTCAATTTCTCACCCAGGAAGCCAAGCGACTGTCCGACTTCTTACAGATCGTTTCTAGGGTCACAGACTTAGGCAGAATGTTAAACGATGGGTCTCAGAGTGTGCTATTTGTCAGAAAAACAAGATCACACGACACACTCGTTCTAAGTTGCAACATTTTCGGTCTACTTCTCGCCTAGCCATCGTCCACATTGACATAGTTCATCTGACAAAGGTTCAAGGTTTCAGCTACCTTCTAACTATGATCGATAGATTTACACGGTGGCCTGCGGTATTACCTCTTGGCACCATTTCTGCAGACGAAGTAACTAACGGTTTTATCTCTACATGGATATCCAATTATGGTGTTCCCAATGAGGTCATCACGGACAGAGGCACTTGCTTCTCATCTGATCGTTTCAAAACCACCTTGCGGTACATGGGATGCATCTTACGCCAGACGACTGCCTACCATCCCAAGCTAATGGCATGGTAGAGAGAATGCATAGGGAACTCAAAGCAGCTTTAGCATCCTCGTCCATTAATGGCGACTGGGTCGATGCACTACCTTTAGTTCTGCTGGCCATGCGTTCTCGTACTCGAGAATCCATTAAACGTCTGCGTCACAACTCTTGTATAATGTGGATACCTCGTCAAACACAATATGTCACCAATAATATATTATCATCCATTCTAATTTTTACTAAGACAGCCAAAATACTTCATCTTTATGCAAGGCGCTACACCGACATCAGTAAGCATAGACAGGTTAAAACCGTTTATCGAACCACCTGATCCTGAGAGCGTTCAACCTTCTACACACGTCTCAGGCTCCGTCTGCCCACAATCTCAACCTGCTTTGTATAACGCGTAATTAATTTTTTTTAAACATTAACATTTAACTATAAAATTTTTTTTTAACCTTACGTTATTTTTCGTATTTGTCTCACGTGGCATAACCAGCTGTTCTTAGCTAACAATTGTGTAGCATTTTTAACAGTTCTTTGGTATTATGCCATCTCTGAGGCAATGTTCGTGTACATATTTTATGCAATTATCTTTGATTTTAATGTATATATATTTTACATTATAATGTATTTCTCACACATGACATTACACTGCCTATTTTAGTATGACCAGCTAATTAGAGCTAACGCTTTCGTGTAGCAACACCAAGTAGTGATCAGCTTCATATCATGGTACAGGCCACTTTCAATGCATATCCCAACTTTATCTATTTCACAAAGACCACTCTACAAATGTCATGACCACAACGTCGAGCACTCTAGCTCCTTTGGTCGTATACAAACACATTGACAACGATCCAACCTGTTTAGGTTTTAACTTAAACCTGGCAAATTCAGAGGCGATTTACCTCGAAATCTTCACGCTGCGGCTCCAAAACTTACACTGCTCTATTTTGCCTCACGTGCTATGACCGTCCACTAGAGCTAACAATTTGTGTAGCAATTCCTAGTGGTTACCTGGTATCATATCATTGTTGAAGCAACCAACAAGCATATTTAAGCCCAGCACTTATGGTTCATCATATTTTTGCTTAACTTGGTTCGAACTCTGTCATGCATTTCTTATCTAGCCTCGCAGAGAGGAATATTTTTTCTTTTTTTCAGAGAGGAAAGTGTTGTAACGACACAAATCAATCGCCGACATATTGCGTAAATTAAATTAAAATTTATTTACGTTGCACCAATGAGAAAAAAGCAAATTGCCGTTTAACCACGTCTAACCACGTTTAACCAATAGTATGCAAGGACACATATTGTATGCTATTTAAGCACGGTAATTTACCATGCAAGTCAGTTGTGGCATTTGCCTTCTACCTGCTTCACGCGTGTGCGTTCTGTCGGCTGTCAATACGTGTGCGCTCTGTCAGCTGTCAATACCTACGCTGGTGATTTGATAGTTTCACCAACAACTAACTACATCCGTGACTCATCTTGTTGTGGGATACCGGAGAGACGAGCCAATTGAGTGCAGGACCTGCAGGACACCATCCATTACAGCTCAACCACGGGAGCGACAACTCAACCAGAGTCCACCCAAGGCTCTAGGACATCTTCACACACTGAATAATTCAGGAGAACGCATTACCAGGCCCTCTTAAGGGCCCCCTATCGGTAACAAATCTCTATTCAGAGCACCTTAACCAAGTTTGTAACGTCGTACGGCATTTACTTGAAGCCGGGGCGTTTACATCGTTAAGCGCACTTAAAAGTTGCTTTATCAATGCATGCTGTTCTGCACATTTGGACGATTTCAAATGGAAAGCCTGGTCAACTAAATTAGCCTTAGACCCATTTTTATAATCAATACTTGCAGGTTCTAAGTCGGCTATTTTTTAAATAGAAATTCAAATGCTGCCGCAAAATAAACACTTCATTTATACGACAGAGGAATTTCATAATTTTGGTCAATCGATAGTACTGTTATTGTTAGCTGATCGATTGGTATTCTTGATAAGATGAGCACGCATTTATCAATATCGGCCGGCATTAAGTAACACGAAACTCTAGGTTCTTTATCATTTTCTAATTTCTTCAATATGCTTATTTTGTCTTTTTTCATAACAGATAGCAAAAACATTAGAAATCTCATTCTTGAAAAAAGATATGGTTCATCTAATACACAAGATACACACCCGATTCTTGCCTGTAACACTGCTTCCTCCTCCTTTCTTTGTTCAATTTTGAAATTTGTAAGATTTCTATAATTGACCCGGAGTATGGAAATCGTAAACTGCGGAACAAATCTCCTCGGAACCGTAAATGCTTAATGCACTGATAATAATGTTCTTTCCACCATAACGTTCTTTGCGCTCTACATTATACCAACACTAGTACATTTAGATTTATATAGATTCTTGCTGTATGCAAACCTTAATAAAATTCAAAGTATCCTTTCCATGTGCAAAACAAGAAGAAAATTTATCAGAAACAAGAACAGTTTTTGTCTCATATGCTTCTCAATTATCTACATTTGAAAATAGATTTATTAATAAATTGAAAGGCCAAACAATATCGAAACACTTAAACATAGAGAGAGTTTTAAACAGAGAACAACCAATCAATTTCTTGCGTCAATTCCACTTCAAGCTCAATGCCGGAACATGCTTCTTCTGCTTGCATAAATCCACCTGAAAATTGTTTATCCATAAAACCTTGTATGTGGCTAACTCCCTTCTGTTATTACATTTAGTGACTGTCTTAAATACTACATCTGGATAACATGCGTGTGAGGTTTAAACGATGTGTTGCGCAATTGCAGACATGTATTCACCATTTGATCTAAAACAGGCTTTTAAGTTACAATGTTCTCTTATTCGAATAATTAATCGTCTGGTTGATCGGTCTACGTAAGTTGATCGACAACTTGCGCATGTATATTGGTGAATAATATTTTATTTCGACATTAACGGCTGTTTCTCTTTGATTTCTGCTAAAGGCAAGTTCGTAACCTTAAATTAAACTCGCAATTTTGCTGCATTAAATTTGCGTTTTATCACCGCTTCAACTTGCATTTGTAATATTTTGGAAACTGCATTCCCATTAAATGGTATGTTCAGGTAGACGTATTTCCTTTCTAGTCCGAAATACGCCTGTTTCTGTTGACTTCCCGGTGTAATAATTTATTCAATTAATTGTCTAGGATAACTGTTGATATTTTATATTAAAACGGCACAAAACGGCTGTAATGCAAATGCTGTGCAGACCAGGCTTTTTTATGTTAAATTGTTCTGTTTAATTTACCATTAGTTTCTTTCTGTAATATTACATCTAATAAAAGACGACGATCATCGTTCTCGTGCTCTGACGTGAAACGAATATACTTGTGTGATCTGTTCAAATTTTGAAGCAGTGTTCGTGACTGCGACCTGTTCTTACGGGCAAGAAACATATTATCTACGTACCGTATGTATTGAGCACATTTGCTTATGTCACTCTTGAATATTTTGTTCTTTAAATGCGCTGGGAAAATCTCAATGGCAAGTATAATTTGGTAGAACATGGGGTAACATTTTGAATGTAGGTGGCTAATTCAGGGTATGAACATTGGTACGATGTGTTTGTGGTGAACAGGCAGGCATGTCGATACACCATAACCCTTGTTTTTAACCTTTATATCTTTAGTTATGTTTACAAACTCAAAAGAATCGGCATCTGAATAATTACCCAGTGATTTGCGCAATTTTTCCAAGTAAGCAATAGCCACCCTTAAGACCAAGAATGCACGAAGGGTCCTATCTAAGGCTAGCATGGATTCAAAATAAAGTCCTCGCAGAAGCCCACATATTATGATAAGCAGTCAGCACAATAATGGAATCAGCCTACGAGTCACAAAATTAAAATAAAACCATATATATTTTATGTGTTTTTATACGAGCAAAATCCTATTTATATTTGATTGAAAATAAAGCATTTGGGTTAAGATAAATAAGTTGGCTTCTGACGGATTGTAAAACTTATTCCGAGGATTGATCAAATAATAATTAATTCTGAGGTAATCCGTATAAACGACCCAACCAATAAAGGTGAAGTCAAGTTGGACGACCGCGCCTAAGATGAATCAGGCAGAAATATGCCGATTTTTACATCCTAATCGACCGAGTTTTTTCCGACCGTCATCAGAATTTAAGCCAATGCTTGCATCCTTGGATGTTGAAATGCCACATTTGTGTTTCGAAAATTTGAAGCCTCTGTTCGAGCGTAAGAATTTTCATTAGAAGCACCTATTGTGCGCGTGGTTATAAATGAATTAGTTGAGCGGACATTATCAGTCAAGTTAGAATTTCCTGCCGACGTATGAAGAATATAAAAGACGAGTGTTTGATCACTTCCGAGTCAGGCCTCAGGAGTTGTTTTTATAATTGTACAGACTGGAAAAATTACTGAGTAAGATGCCCTTTGATTCAATGTCACGCATCAAGCGGTGGTTGTCTAAGCTAATTGAGTCTTTGCCCGGATTTCAACCGCATGAGGTCATCATATCATCCAACTTGATACGACGCAATATCGAGCGCTGCGTGAGGTCTGGATTAAAAAACCCAGGCTCTTCAATTTCCGGCCATGATTACCAACAAATTGACAGCTGGGACTCCAAGCATTGGTCTCGTCACAACGTACGGCAAGAGCAACATACTTTATTTGTATTCTTCGCGATATAATCTGCAAGTCCGGGACAAACAGTGATATATTACAGTTAAATACTGTTTGTTGTGAAGAACCAATATATATGCAAGTATGTATTAGGTTTTGCGAACCTAGTAACAAATTAGTTCAGTTGTGACCAGAAGGATAAACCAAAGGCAGTAAGCACGAAACGAATGTGCATGAGATTATACTTTCCGTTCATGCTGCCTTTGGTTTATCCTTCTGGTCACAACTGAACTAATTTGTAACTAGGTTCGCAAAACCTAATACATACTTGCATATATATTAGTTCTTCGCAACAAACAGTATTTAACTGTAATATATTGAATTGAATGATGCCATGTTTACCGCGAAATGTGATAACTGATATCGATGAAGGCCAGAGTGTATGGTTTAACTGGAGTAACAGGTGTTGGAAATTGTTGTAATTCTCAATTTGGGTGAACTTTAGCATAAATTTATATCCATCAGGTTGGTATCATGTACCAACTTGGAAACCATAGTGTTAGTATCCGGTACTCATCGATTTCAAAAAAGGTATCAGTTACTAACACAATAGCTATAGTGTTAGTATCCTTTACAGACTCGGTATATATATTATATAGTGTGAGATAGCATTGAAGTCGTATTGTCGTTGACTTCAGATTATGTTAGCTTCACTATTACAGGTTTACACATTCGTCTAGGAGATTGTACTGTCCTATTATTTCACATTCTTCTACCAAATATATAGTGGTTAAAGGGCGTAATACCGGCTCCTACTGATGAGTCGCCAGTAAGCACGAAACGAATGTGCATGAGATTATACTTTCCGTTCATGCTGCCTTTGGTATATCCTTCTGGTCACAACCAAACAGTGATAGCCTGTGGCTTGAAAACAATGTCAATATATAAAGACACCAGCTTCTAAGGGCAGCAAAGCCAGTATAGTTCTCCTGGAGAACGGCCAGTTCAATGGGGATAAAGGGTTCACCATCTCACCAATAAGGATAGTCGAGATCATACCCAAAATATAAATCCTTCGGAGGCTCAGATTTGTAGATCGAGAGAAGACCAGCAGAGCAAACTAAAAGTGTTCAAAATCAAATAGCATTCGAAACAATGTATGGCAAAAGTTACTACATGTCAGGACTATTATTAATGTTAAATTTTTAGAACTCTTCAATAGGTTTGTTGGTGAATTTTACATAGCTTAACGGACTATATTTTGAAAACTGTTATATATTGAATAGAATGATGTTATGCTAACCACGAAATGTTATAACTGATATCGATCAAGGCCAGAGTGTATGGATTTACTGGAATGGCGTTGTTGCGATACTGAATTAATTGAAATTACCTGTTTCATGAAATGCATCTGATGAAGATCTACGGTAATGTAGATCGAAATATTATGAAAAAAGAAAACTACTGGAACAATGAAAGCTGCGTTAGTCTAAACGCAGATCAGGTAATTTCAATTAATTCAGTATCGCAACAACGCCATTCCTTCATATAAAGTACATATTTTAAAACACAAGAGTATATTTTTTCAATACGATAGCTCTGACAGAATTGAAATATAACTTAGAATTAAAACAGATTCATAAATAAGACAAAATATGAAACGTATGGAAAGGTTTGTGCAACCGTGCATTTATACTTCAAACGGTCCTTTTACAAGATAGTTGCTTGTCACTTTTGCAATTAAGTGAAACTAAATTGTCTGAATATGAATTAACCATTTCCATGCACCATTTGAAATGACATAACTGAAATTGCTTGCACTTTTTCGGGTGGGGGCGATCAATAAATCAGAAACACTGGTCATAACCATATTTCATTTTAAGTGATAAAAGTAGAAATCAGAGAGAGCCAGGCACATGTGACATTTTAATCAAACCACTCAGGTTGTACTCAAGATTTGCTTGTTTTATAGCAGTTTTGTCATATCATTAAACAGGCGCACGTCACGCGTGTTTATGTATGTGTATACATTACTAAAATAGATTTTGTTAAATATAATTAAAAGACATGTACGTCCATCTAACTGAAACAGAAGTCAATAGTCATTAATTTACCCTTTGCACACGTGAGACTAATTTTTTCTTAATGTTTAAAATGCTGTATTACAAGAATGCTCTCAATAGTTTGAGGGGAGGGAGTGTTAGACACAAAACGTCATATTCAATAAATATTAAAAACCTTAATTAAGATATGAAATAAAATAAGTGAAATTTAGACAAAAAATATTGAAAATTATTTAACTACATAATAGGCAATATATGTTAAGAAGATAAATTCCATTTAATAAGTGTTCAACTCACTAACAATTTTACAATTAAACAGTTAAAGTAGTGAAATTTCGAAGGATTATATTCTCAGTAATTGATAAACGATTACTTAGATTATAGGCCCACTAATAAGCTAGGCTTAATCCGATGTTCTTTATCATTTGCTGGAGTTAGCTTCAGATTATGATTCATGTAAATATATTTTCCTACCATTAGCTAATGCTGTATTCCTAATCGAAACTAACGATTTTTCAGCGGTTTTTTTATTCGTAATACCATCTCTAGATTTAATTTTGATACTCTCTAATCAAGCTTGTCATCCTGTTGCAGCTACATATTGCTATGTGTATGTAATCATCCCAGTTAATAGTGTGACCGGTCTGCACTACATGACGAGCACGATTAGATTTAGCAACTTGTCCATACATGCATGCAGTTCTATGTTCGCCTCTTCTTACATTGATTGGGTGCATGGTCTGAACAACATGCATGGGACAACAATCATTGCATGGGATTCCATACACTACTGATATTTCTAAGGGTTCAATCTTTTCGTTTTGGTTAGGGAGTCCAGTGTCTAGGGTAAGGGACTGTTTTTAAACGGTCCTTCAATTGTAATTAAAATCTATGGATTTGACTTTTCAACTTAGTTTAGTGTTTGGTAGTACGATAATATTACGATCTTCCTTTCGTTTATCAGCTTTTATGTACTTCAAATTAGGATTAAATTTTCTTAAATGCAAAGAATAACCATTAGCCTTGATTGTATCGCGCAATCTATCTAATTTCAACTTCTTATGCTTTATGTATGTTAATCAAAAGCTTCTTTATGTTAATAACTTCAAGATACCAATTATCATACGATACAACTGATTGGACCTTAATTTAATAAGTAATCCCAGGTAAGTGTCCTTTCTAAAAATATCTCTAAGATATGATGTCATTATCACCATGGTTCCAGGTCATTAATATGTCATCCAAGAATTGTAGGTACAATTTAATCTTCAGCGGTGTCTTATCCAAAAGTATACTTTGCAAGTAATACATAAAGATGTTTGCTATTAGGACCGACAAAGGTTGTCGCATTGAGACACCTCAGTTTTTTTAAAACTTCTTGTCATAAATTTACAATAAGCAGCGGACATACATATGAACATCATAGCCGTGATGTTTCCAATCGTCATTTTACTTCCATAGAAATATGCAATCCGAACAGAATCTAGCGAAATAAAATTTATGAAAGAAAAAGCTACAGAAAAGTCGTTATGTTCGATTTGGATTACAGTATTAGGACGTTATGCATGAATAAGTATTTGAAGCTAGCTCCAGCAAAAGATAAAGAACATCGGTTTAAGACTGGTTTATTAGTGGGCTTAGTAATGAATTAATGGTTAATCAATAATTGAGTAAATAATCCCTATAAATTCCTTCCCTTTATTTGTCCGTTTAATTTAAAAACTTAGTGATTTGAGCGCTTATTAAGGATTGCGCGGGTTGTGGTAACAATTCTTTAAATCAAATTTGCGAGCTTGAAGTAAACACCAATCCCAATGTT
>JAQBSW010006840.1:0-45398 GCA_029291075.1 Eudiplozoon nipponicum | reverse complement strand
CTTCCTGTCTGGTTTCGACATTTTGGTCTGCTGCATTTTAACATTTCTTTCCATAATAAACGATTACAACATTATACGAATAAACTCTTCCATCACTTGCCTTGTGTTCTGATATAATATAACACTGAGGAGGAGCCTTGGAACAGGTATAATTGTTTTATTTGGGGGTCACGTACACCAAAACAGATTATTGCTGAAATATATAGGTTTCCAACTTTCACCTTCCAACTGCCATAAGTAAGTGTCAATTTAATTATTATAACATTTGATCATGGATACCGATATTAAGTATGAGGACACATGCAAGTTAGTGCAGGACATAGCGGACTTGAATTTAAATGACACAAGCAATAATATAAGCATATCAGACTCTACTGTGAATTTTAGGACTTCCAGCGATCTGGCATCTATGGGGCTTACAGACACGAATAGGTTAGGGGCCTCAACAAAATTTGGCGACCGCGCCAGTCCAAGAATATTAAGTCTACCACAGTATAAGTCAGAAAAACATTCAAGTTGGGTGGGAGATGCCCAAATGATATTTAGTGCTTATAATATCGTGAACCCTATGGAGAAATTTGTTGCAGCATGGATGGCATTGCCTGAAAATTTCCGAAATGCTTTGGAAAATTTCAGAGACAGAACTGTAGAAGAAAAGCCGTACAATGCATTTGAGTTATTAATGGCAGAAATTCAACAGAGATATCAGCCTGGAAGATCAGCGCAAATGTGCGAATTATTACGCTTAGAAAAAATGGGGCGTCAACTACCGTCCGAATTTTATGAACGCCTTTGCACAAAAGCTTCCAGGTTGAATATATCTAGAGATGTAGTCAACTCCATTTTTACAGCTGAGCTACCAATTAGGCTCAGAACAACAATGGAAGTATTTGACACAATGAACATAGATTGGCCAACAAAACTCAGAGGGTTAGACGGCGTGTATAAACAGCAAGAACCACAAGTACATGCTGTAATGGCAGATTCTGTAACGATGCAGCCAGTCAGGGCAGATACCGAAAACCACCTGACTATACAAGAATCTGCGTTTCTTATGTAGAGAAGTTGCTAGCTTGCGTAGTGATATTGCACAACTTCAGAGTCAGGATAAGTATAATAGACGTCGAGGGAGTCACTCGCGTCAACGCTTCGAAGGGCCACGCGGATGGTGTAAGGCACATTGCGAATACGGACGCAGTGCGAAGTGCCAAGGCGAAAATTGTATTTACCCGCGATTAGGTGGACCCACATGGAAAGGAAGCACAAAACCGGTTGAGAGGAATCCGTCACCGGGAAAAGAGACAACCCCCGCTAGTAGGAGCCGTAGGGGGGGTTCCATTGCAAAGGCTCCCAGATATGCCTTTAAAGGGCATACTCAAAGCAAAAGAGGCGACTAGTACAAATAGCACCGAGATAAAAGGCAAGAGAGTCCGATTCTCACTAAGCGGGGATCTTGAAAACATTGCCGGATGTGTCCAGCAACAAGTTCATTATTAAGGATGAATTATCTGGATTAGAATTTCTCATAGACACGGGTGCTGAGGTAAGCATAGTTAGGTCAGACGTGGTGGAAGCAGATTGCCCCACATTTGATTATCAACTATGGGCCGCTAACGGTAGTCCGATTGAAGTAAAAGGGATGAAAGAAATGTCGGTAACATTAGGCCAGAAATCTTCCTTCCGATGGAATTTTCTAGTAGCCGATGTCAAGGACCATATCATTGGCATGGATTTCTTGACCCATTTTAAGCTGACATTAGACCCCATAGCTAGGACTATCGCAGAAGGCGTAGGGACATCAACACCTACTGAGTCTAACGTGTCGGCAGTTAGAACAGTCCTCTTACCTCGTCCAACAGTCGCACATGACTTTGCCGATATAATCGAGAAGCACCTAGCAGTGTTTCAACCTTTCAGTGCCAAAAGGATAGGTCTGAAGACAGGAGTAGAACACCAAATAGAATTGGTGGCTCCGTTGCCTTGTTCACCAAAGGCTCAACCATTGGCACAACACAAGCAACAAGTAGCTGTGTCAGAATTTCACCAATTGCGCAAAGAGGGGATTTGTAGAAGGTCAAATTCCAATTTTGCTTCCCCAATAGTGGTAGTTCCCAAACCTGAACCGGGTCAATGGAGGGTTTGTGGGAATTATCGTCTATTAAACTCAGTGACGAAGGGTGATTCTTATCCTCTCCCTAACCAGAGTACCTTACTCCGAGATATAATGGGATATGAGGTTTATTCAACTTTAGATCTCCAGAAGCGTACTATCAGGTACCAATGGAAGAAAGTTCGATACAACTCACCGCAGTCAGATTTCCAGGAGGGGATCGCATGAATTTCTTCGAATGCCTTTTGGTTTGAAAAATGCCAGTCAGACATTCCAGCGTTTGGCTGAAGAAATCCTTCAGAATTGTCCATTTGCGAGGGTATATATAGACGACATAATTATTTTTAGTCGCTCCCGAAATGAACATCGTACGCATTTGGAAACGGTTTTGACCAGGCTGGAACAATATGGATTAGTGGTCAAACCTAATAAGAGTAATATAGGTTGCTCTTCAGTTAAATACCTTGGGCATATACTTTCCAAAGACGGAATTAAACCTTTGGAAGATAAGGTCCAAGCTATTAAGGACGTAACGGAACCCCGAACCGTACGCCAGTTGCGAAGGTTCTTGGGTATGATCAGCTATTATCTTCGATTCATTCCAGGTCTAGCCGGAATTCTTGGATCGTTACCCAGCCATCTCACTCGTGAAAAGAGCACGATCAAGAAGTCTTGGCCTATAAACTTGAGTCAAGAAGACCGAGAAAATTTCCAAAAAGCCAAGTATATGTTAAGTGACGTAACCACATTAGCACCTGTAGATTGGGAAAAACCTTTCGAACTAATCACAGATGCCTCAGATGTTGCATTAGGGGCAGTGCTACAGCAAAGAGATCAGGACGTAGTAAGACCGATTGGGTTTTATAGCCGTAAGCTTAATGATCGAGAAAAACGTTATGATACGTTTGGTAAAGAGCTTCTAGCAGTGTATGCAGCAGTGATACACTTCGAGCATTACTTAGAAGGTCACAAGTTTAAATTATTAACCGATCATAAGCCATTGATTAGCATACTTGGTAAGACAGCTAGGCTTAATTACTCTCGTAGAGTAAATTCCCAAATAACAGGGTTAGCGGAGTTCGATTTCACTGCGTCTCATATTGCTGGTAAGGAGAATGTGGTGGCCGATGCACTTAGCCGACCGAATGAAGCTGATATCGAGCTGATATTTCAAGGTCCATTAAAAAATTTAGATGAATCAATGAACGATTTCGTTAGTCAAATCGAGGAAGCGCAAGGATCGGATCCCTTTACATTAGTATTATCCAAAAGACCAAGATATGTTCGTAAACACATAAGTGGCAAGTGGTTGTTATGCGAAACATCTAGAAGTCAACCACGACCATATGTGCTATTGGAGTTATGGGCCAAGGTTATCCAAGTGTTGCATGACATGGGTCATCCATCAATTAAAGCCACCATTCGATTGATCAACGACAGATACGTATGGCCGCACATGTCTAAAGACATACGGGTATGGGTAAGAGCCTGTGTCAAGTGTCAAACGTGTAAGGTGTGGAGACATATCAGAACCGAGATAAAGAACATTGGAATACCAAATGGACGGTTCAGACACGTACACATAGACATTGTTGGGATGCCTGAAGTAAACGGAAATAAATACTTGCTGACTATGGTAGATAGATTTAGTCGTCAATTTGAAATGGCGATTTTAAAAGACATGACAGCGCAAGAAGTTTTGTTCGCGTTTCTACATAATTGGATATCGTGTTATGGTGTTCCGGAAAAGGTCACTAGTGATCGTGGTAGTCAATTTATGTCAGAGCTTTTCGTAAGATCCTTAAACATTATGGGAATCACTGTAATACACACTAGCGCATATAACCCACGAGCGAATGGGATGGTAGAAAGGCTACATCGTGAACTGAAAGATGCATTAAGGTGTACTAGTGGAACAAGCTGGATACACGATCTTCCTATAGTACTACTCGCCATGCGCAACAGATATAGGTCACAATTAGGTACTTCCATAGCAGAACTGGTTTATGGAGAACCATTAAGGTAGCCTGGAGATCTTCTAATAGAAACTCCAAGTAGTCTTGACTGGGCTTCTAGTTATGTAGATTGGTTCGTAGGAGCACTTAGAGATAAGATGTGTCGTTTAGTTCCGACTAAGACTAGAAAAGCTAAAACCAAATGCTGATCTAAAATCGGCTTTGCATGTGCATATAACTAATGAAAATAGGAAGAACTGCCTAACACCATTTTATAAAGGACCATACAAGGTCAAGAGGATGACTGACAAGAATGTCATCATAGAAATAAATGGCATTGAGGATTGTGTTACGTTGGATCGTTGCATTCCCCAGTTTATCTGGATAGACGGTATCACTGAATTAACAGATGCGTTGAATGACCGTTCCATGGGCGAATCTGAGGTGTGCAATCCAATCATGCAGGCATATAATGAATAGCAGTACTCTGAAGAACCGTTGTCTAACATAGCAAAATCTTATTCTACTGAATAACAGCATGAAAACTATTTGTCGATACCAGATGCTTTTGAAGAACCAGCGAATGTTGTACCGGGCGAGATGACGACGTCCGGGGCGCCAGTATGCACAACTCGTTCTGGAAGAATACATCGTCAGCCAAAGAACTATGATTACGTCTACTATTAGTCGTTCCTCTTTTTTTGAGAAGGTGGTGTATTGTGGAGGATGTTAAATCCTCCGCCTTATATAAAATGACCTTGAATGATAAATTTGAACCACCATAACTGATTGTAACAACTTTATTTAAAAATAATTTTTTCTTTTTATTTTCCAGAACATTCTGTGTTTAAATACTTGATTTTAAAAATTGTGCGCTATTTTCAGTTTTTGAGTATCTCGCTTCCTGTCTGGTATTGAAATTTTGGTCTGCTGCATTTTAACATTTCTTTCCAAAATAAACGATTACAACATTATACAATAAACTCTTCCATCACTTGCCTTGTGTAACGACACAAATCAATCGCCGACATATTGCGTAAATTAAATTCAAATTTATTTACGTTGCACCAATGAGAAAAAAAGCAAATTGCCGTTTAACCACGTCTAACCACGTTTAACCAATAGTATGCAAGTACACATATTGCATGCTATTTTAGCACGGTAATTTACCATGCAAGTCAGTTGTGGCATTTGCCTTCTACCTGCTTCACGCGTGTGTGTTCTGTCGGTTGTCAATACGTGTGCGCTCTGTCGGCTGTCAGTATCTACTCATCTTGTTACGGGATACCGGAGAGACGAGCCAATTGAGTGCAGGACCTGCAGGACACCATCCACAACACGATCACAGCTCAACCACGGGAGCAACAAATCAACCAGAGTCCACCCAAGGCTCTAGGACATCTTCAAAGCTGAAGACTCAAAGCGAACGCATTACCCGGCCCTCTTAAGGGCCCCCATATCAGTAACTAATCTCTATTCAGAGCACCTTAACCGAGTTTGTAACGTCGTACGGCATTTACTTGAAGCCGGGGCGTTTACAAAATTGGCGACCGCGCCAGGATATTGATTATTTATCTGATTTTTTTGGGTATAAATAAATTGACTTTCTTCATTTGTTTGGGATAAATCGACTAACATTTGCGTTTTTTTTACCCTGATCCTGTTTTTCTGTTGGGTATATATTCGTGAATTTGTGGTGTTCGTCTTCCCTAAAGGAAAATTTCAAATTTTGGAAGCAGTGTGTTATTCTTGCTGTTGAAAATAATAATTCATTGGCACTTAAGAGCCAACGGGCCCTTGTTCGTCTTCCCTACGGGACAATTTCAATTTTTTGGAAGGAGTGACGCTGTTCTGTGTTGAAAATAATAATACATTGTCATCAAAGGCCATCGGGGCCTCTGTTCGTTTTTCCTTTTGTACTGCACAATATCAAGCAACAGTGGAAGCTGTTTGTGGGTAAGCGTTTCGTTATATATTTATACATTTATATATGCATTTTCATATTGCTTATAAATTTATGCTTTTAAGATCCCGTAAGATTGTTAAAATGTCAGGTCTAAATTTAGATATTGATGTTCCTGTTTGGGATGGAGATAGTGAGTTATTTTTTATGCGCGTAGACTCCGCCTTCTCCCCGTTTCCAGATTATGACAGTCATCAAAAACTGTCAAAGGTTTTGCTAAACTACCTTCTGAATTGCAGCGACGGATTTATCCGAAGCTTGAGGCCATTAGGAAACTACCTAATCCCATTTTGGGCCTACAAAACGAGGTAGAATCCTTGCTTGAACCCACGGAAACTGAGCAGATAATAAACAAATATGCGCAGTTAGATATGCCAAATCTTTGCCCCATCGAAATACTGAGGGAATTACGGAAACGTTGGTATAAAACCAACATTTCTGACCATGAGGCTAAGGTTGTTTTATTAACAATCTTCCCCAAACATTAAAACTCTTTGCCAGACAGCTCCCCAACACACTCTCTATAGATGACTTATCTGAGAGATGTGAGTTAGAATATAGGGTTTTGAAACCCAAAGTGAATCCATCATCCTTTTCTTCACCCCCGCAAGATGATAGAATCTCCTCCTTAGAGAGAACAGTGGCGAACATGGCTAAAGTTCTAGAAGGATTGGCCATTACCAAATCGGAGATAAATCATGTGAATGCTCGACCAAAATTCGTTTCCAAGTCAAATTATAATGGTAGGCGGCGATCGAGATCTCCGCAATCATTTAATAAATATGCTCCAAAGAACTGGTGTTATAACCACCAGAAGTTTTTATGCTTGCCAAGTTTGTCTTTGTCGTTCCGAAGAATTTCCGAATGAGTGTCAATTTCCACAGCTGACGGAAATGACAACAGACCGCAGGCACAAGGGTGCATCAGTATCGGAAACGTCTGGCACAGGAAGTAGAAGACCGTACTTTCTGCACATCAACGGCATCAACGGCGCTACAGGGAAGAAGCCAACTATAATCCGACATCCCTGTCGACTCTTTTCGTCCACGCCGAATTTTTCACATAGAGAACCAAACAGACAATGCCGGTCGCAATCACCAGCCTACTTGTTTGCATGACCCGGCCAAACAGCCAAACGAACTTCTGCACCATCTTGATTTCAAAACTGGCGAAGAGTACATCGTAGACACAGGTGCGGCAGTCTCAGTTCTCAAAGGTGATTCAATGGCCGAGATGTCGCTAGGCGTTCTTCTCGCAACAGCTACAGGCGAGCCCATACCAACTTATGGCTGCTAATACCGCACACTCAACATAGGTCTACGACGTGAATTTTCCCACAACTTCATCATTGCCAAGGTCTCACATAATATAATAGGCCTTGATTTCCTTCTAAATTTTCGGCTCATTGTTGATCTTGCCAATCAAAAGATCATCGACCCCTCCACCGGACTTGAACAAAGCTTTTGGACACTTGCCTCCGAGCGTTTGGAGTTACAGGTCATTCAACCAACCCCAGTGCATCATTCAGCAGAGATATCAGCAGCTCTTCGAAAATACAAATCGCTTTTCGATCTTAACAAATCCGATCTGTGAGTCTCCAACACGATGCATCATATCGTCACAGAAGGACAACCTATTGCACTCAAGAAGCGACCACTGGCTCCTGCTAAGTTGAAAGCTGCCCAAGAAGAATTCTCAAGGCTTTTGGAAGAGGGAATCATCAGACCATCGAGAAGTTCATGGCCCTCACCATTGCACTTAGTCTCAAAATCAAACGGATCGTACAGAGCCCGTGGAGACTACCGTAAGCTAAATTCAGTGACAAAATCTGATGCATATCCTATTCCAAATATCAACACATTACTTGAAAAACTCAACGGCAGCATTTTCTTCTCAGTAATTGACCTTAGACAAGCCTACCATCACATCCCGGTAGCACCAGAGGATATCGAGAAATCTGCTGTCATCACTCCATTTGGCCTTTTCGAATACCTTTACATGCCTTTTGGACTTAAGTGTGCTACACAGACATTTCAAAGATTCATAGACAACATACTTCGCGACGACTCTGCTTATTGTATGTCATACCTAGATGACATTATGGTATTCAGTCCAGATCTAGAATCTCATGCGAAACATCTACGAAATGTCCTCTCGCGCTTATCCAACCACGGACTCAAGATCAACTGTGACAAGACGCAGATTGCAACTTCATCCGTCGACTTCTTAGGGCATCGTATCACGGCCCAAGGTATTCAACCGTTGCCGTCAAAGACGAATTCAATCAAGAATATCAAGTCACCAAGGACTTTGAGCGATTTGCAGAAAATCCTGGGAGTACTAAACTATTATCGCAAGTTCCTTCCAGGCCTTTCAAACAACTTTATCCTTTGTGCAGGCACCTGCGGAACCGAAAAGGACTTAGCAAGAATTCCATCATTGCTTGGTCAACCAAAGACGAGGAATTACTTCGACTTGCCATCAACTCGTTAGCAAATGCCACAATGCTAACGCATCCAGATTTCGAAAAGCCATTTCTACTCACGACAGATGCTTCTGAATTCGCTATTGGAGCCACTTTGAACAAGAGATCGACGGAGTTCGGAAGCCTATCAGTTTCTACTCGCGTACTCTCCAACCAGTAGAAACGAGGTACGATACTTTCGGCCGAGAACTTCTCGCCATCCACGACGCAGTGCGCCATTTTATCAGCATCATTGGCAGTAGCAGATTTGTTATTTTCACAGATCATGCACCACTAGTTAGCGCACTTCGAAACGCAACTTCATCTATCGCCAAATACCCTGCCAGAGTGGAAAGACAGCTTTCTCGTCTAAGCGAATGGCAATTTGACGTCTTTCACGTCAAGGGCAAACAGAACTTCATTGCAGATGCCCTGTCTAGGCCAGACGTCTCTCTACAACCACCTTCACCGTCACCATTCACTGTCAACTCTGTGGCACTCAGTGAACCTGCACTAACGCCAACTCTCCTGCGAACTGAACAACGCGGTGACATTCACATTCAAAGATCAATAGCCTGTCACCCAACCAAGTTCATATGCCGTCTGTGGGAAGGCTTACCAATTGTTTACTTCACGGGTACGCAGCCCAACAAACCAGTTCTGCTGACCAGCCTTCAGAGAAAAGTTTTCGATTCAATTCACTCAATTTCTCACCCAGGAAGCCAAGCGACTGTCCGACTCCTTAAAGATCGTTTCTGGGGTCACAGACTTAGGCAGAATGTTAAACGATGGGTCTCAGAGTGTGCAATTTGTCAGAAAAACAAGATCACACGACACACTCGTTCTAAGTTGCAAAATTTTCCTTCTACTTCTCGCCTAGCCATCGTCCACATCGACATAGTTCATCTGACAAAGGTTCAAGGTTTCAGCTACCTTCTAACTATGATCGATAGATTTACACGGTGTCCTGCGGCATTACCTCTTGGCACCATTTCTGCAGACGAAGTAACTAAATGTTTTATCTCTGCATGGATATCCAATTACGGTGTTCCCAATGAGGTCATCACGGACAGAGGCACTTGCTTCTCATCTGATCGTTTCAAAACCACCTTGTGGTACATGGGATGCATCTTACGCCAGACGACTGCCTACCATCCCCAAGCTAATGGCATGGTAGAGAGAATGTATAGGGAACTCAAAGCAGCTTTAGCATCCTCGTCCATTAATGGCAATTGGATCAATGCACTACCTTTATTTCTGCTGGCCATGCGTTCTCGTACTCGAGAATCCATTAAAACGTCTGTGTCACAACTCTTGTATGGCATGGATCTACGCCTGACTAGTCAGCTCCCACGTCTACTACTGGCACAAGATGACCCACAAAACGAAGCTACCCGCCTTCGACTTCATTTCGGTAACATGTCTGAACAGCAGCCGAGACACACGCCTCGTCCAGTCTTCGTTCACCCACAGCTCCACAGCTGCAAGAGAGTACTCTTTCGCAACAATACTGCTGTTGCACCACTACAACCCAAGTATCGCGGTCCTTACCCGATTTTACTAAAACAGCCAAAATACTTCATCATTATGCAAGGTGCTACACCGACATCAGTAAGCATAGACAGGTTAAAACCGTTTATCGAACCACCTGATCCTGAGAGCGTTCAACCTTCTACACACATCTCAGGCTCCGTCTGCCCACAATCTCAACCTGCTTTGTATAACGCGTAATTAATTTTTTTTTAAACATTAACATTTAACTATAAAAATTTTTTTTTAAACTTTACGTTAATTTTTAGTATTTGTCTCACGTGGCATAACCACCTGTTCTTAGCTAACAATTGTGTAGCATTTTGAACAGTTCTTTGGTATTATGCCATCTCTGAGGCAATGTTCGTGTACATATTTTATGCAATTATCTTCGATTTTAATGTATATATATTTTTACATTATAATGTATTTCTCACACATGACATTACACTGCCTATTTTGGTATGACCAGCTACTTAGAGCTAACGCTTTCGTGTAGCAACACTAAGTAGTGATCAGCTTCATATCATGGTACAGGCCACTTTCAATGCATATCTCAACTTTATCTATTTTACAAAGACCACTCTACAAATGTCATGACTACAACGTCGAGCACTCTAGCTCCTTTGGTCGTATACAAACACATTGACAACGATCCAACCTGCTTAGGTTTCAACTTAAACCTGGCAAATTCAGAGGCGATTTACCTCGAAACCTTCAAGCTGCGGCTCCAAATACTTACACTGCTCTATTTTGCCTCACGTGCTATGACCGTCCACTAGAGCTAACAATTTGTGTAGCAATCCATAGTGGTTACCTGGCATCATATCATTGTTGAAGCAACCAACAAGCATATTTAAGCCCAGCACTTATGGTTCATCATATTTTTGCTTAACTTGGTTCGAGCTCTGTCATGCATTTCTTATCTAGCCTCGCAGAGAGGAATATTTTTTCTTTTTTCAGAGAGGAAAGTGTTGTAACGACACAAATCATTCGCCGACATATTGCGTAAATTAAATTCAAATTTATTCACGTTGCACCAATGAGAAAAAAGCAAATTGCCGTTTAACCACGTCTAACCACGTTTAACCAATAGTATGTAAGTACACATATTGCATGCTATTTAAGCACGGTAATTTACCATGCAAGTCAGTTGTGGCATTTGCCTTCTACCTGATTCACGCGTGTGCTTTCTGTCGGTTGTCAATACATGTGCGCTCTGTCGGCTGTCAGTATCTACTCATCTTGTTGCGAGACACCAGCAGAGACGAGCCAATTGAGTGCAGGACCTGCATCGACACCAGTACACAACGCGATCACAGCTCAACCACGGGAGCCAAAACTCAACCAGAGTCCACCCAAGGCTCTAGGACATCCTTCACTTCGGAAGACTTCAAGCGAACGTATTACCTGGCCCTCTTAAGGGCCCCCATATCAGCAACTAATCTCTATTCAGAGCACCTTAACCGAGTTTGTAACGTCGTACGGCATTTACTTGAAGCCGGGGCGTTTACAATACCAACGTTTTGTTTGTTCATTATAAACCAAAGAGACACGACGACCGCTCTTGTTGATTTATAAATTAATCATTTTTAAATACTTTTAACAATTAGGTGATAATGAAAGCAATGTCGCCAAGGCAGTTGTGGCTTGAATCTGTTCAACAGAAAGCAAATGGTATTAAATTATTTTTACTGTTAGATTCGTCTATAATTTCCCGTAAGGTAGGCCAAAATGGGATTACTGATCCAATGACTCTCTGGGGTAATACACTGAGGAAAACTGGCGCAAATGGTAGGCCAACTCCAGAATTGGGCCAAAAGATTACATCATTTACAAATATTAGTTTAGAACAAAATGAAATCTCTGCTTTTTTAAGCTCATCTAAATATCTACGTCAAGTTGTATCTGGACAATCGACACAAGAGAATTTTCAGGTGAAAGGGAATTATAATGGAGATATAAGCAGATCTTTACAGGACTACGCAGAAGAAGTTCTTAAACTAAAGCGGGTATGTGAAGTAACTATACATCGTACGTAAATCTAGCTCTTAATATTCTTTGGAATAAAAGTTTTCTTTGATAATATATCCTCCGCTACAGGAGCATCGCGCATATGGCAGTTGTGCATATATAATAAACGTAAAGAGGCTGAGAAACTAATGTTTCTCAAGCAGAACTTCAGTTAAGATTTAATCTATCTTGAAGGAACTTTGTAATAGTAATAATAATTTTTTTAAATATATTAGAGGCCCATTCCTATTAGCTGATGAGATGTTGAGGCCCCTAACCTATTCGAGTCTGAAAGCCCCATAGATGCCAGATCGCTTATAGTCCTAAAATTCATAGTAGAGTCTGATAGGCTTATATTACTATTTGTGTCTCCTGTTGAGGCCCCTAACCTATTCGTGTCTGTAAGCCCCATAGATGCCAGATCGCTGGAAGTCCTAAAATTCACAGTAGAGTCTGATATGCTTATATTATTGCTTGTGTCATTTAAATTCAAGTCCGCTATGTCCTGCACTAACTTGCATGTGTCCTCATACTTAATATCGGTATCCATGATCAAATGTTATAATAATTAAATTGACACTTACTTATGGCAAGTGGAAGGTGAGAGTTGGAAAGCTACAGTCCCAGCAATAATCTGTTTTGATGTGTACGTGACCCACAAATAAAACAATTATACCTGTTCCAAGGCTCCTCCTCAGTGCTATATTATATCAGAACACAAGGCAAGTATTGGAAGACTATATTGAAAATTGTTGTAATCGTTTATAATGGAAAGAAATGTTAAAATGCAGCAGACCAAAATTTTAGAACCAGACAGGAAGCGAGATACTCAAAAACTGAAAATAGCGCACAATTTTAAAAATCAAGTATTTAAACAAAGAATGTTCTGGAAAATAAAAATAAAAAATTCTTTTTAAATAAAGATGTTACAATCAGCTATGATGGTTTAAATTTATCATTCAAGGTCATTTTATATAAGGCAGAGGACTCAACATCCTCCACATACACCACCTTCTCAAAAACAAACGTTTAGTAATAAACGTAATCATAGTTCTTCGGCTGACGATGTATTCTTCCAGAACGAGTTGTGCATACTGGCGCCCCTGACGTCGTCATCTCGCCCGGTATAACATTCGCTGGTTCTTCAAAATCATCTGGTATCGACAAATAGTTTTCATGCTGTGATTCAGTAGAATAAGATTTTGCTATGTTAGACAACGGTTCTTCAGAGTACTGCATTTCATTATGTGCCTGCATGATGGGATTGCACACCTCAGATTCGCCCATGGAACGGTCATTCGACGCATCTTTTAATTCGGTCACACCGTCAATCCAGATAAACTGGGGAATACAGCGATCCAACGTAACACAATCCTCAATGCCATTTATTTCTATGATGACATTCTTGTCAGTCATCCTCTTGACCTTGTATGGTCCTTTGTAAAATGGTGTTAGGCAGTTCTTCCTATTCTCATTAGTTATATATACATGCGAAGCCGATTTTAAATCGGAGGACACATAGCATTTAGTTTTAGGTTTTCTAGTCTTGGTTGGGGCCAAACGACACATCTTGTCTCTAAGTGCTCCTACAAACCAATCTACATAACTAGAAGCCCAATCAAGACTACTTGGAGTTTCTATTAGAAGATCTCCAGGCAACTTTAATGGTTCTCCATAAGCCAATTCTGCTATAGAAGTTCCTAATTGTGCCCTATATCTGTTGCGCATGGCGAGTAGTACTATAGGAAGATCGTGTATCCAGCTTGTTCCACTAGTACACCTTAATACAGCTTTCAGTTCACGATGTAGCCTTTCTACCATCCCATTCGCTCGTGGGTTATACGCGCTAGTATGTATTATAGTGGTTCCCATGATATTGAGGGATCTTACGAAAAGCTCTGACATAAATTGACTACCGCGATCACTAGTGACCTTTTCCGGAACACCATAACGCGATATCCAATTATGTAGAAACGCGAACAAAACTTCTTGCGCTGTCATGTCTTTTAAAATCGCCACTTCAAATTGACGACTAAATCTATCTACCATAGTCAGCAAGTATTTATTTCCGTTTACTTCAGGCATCTCAACAATGTCTATGTGTACGTGTCTGAACCGTCCATTTGGTATTCCAATGTTCTTTATCTCGGTTCTGGTATGTCTCCACACCTTACACGTTTGACACTTGGCACAGGCTCTTACCCATACCCGTATGTCTTTAGACATGTGCGGCCATACGTATCTGTCGTTGATCAATCGAATGGTGGCTTTAATGGATGGATGACCCATGTCATGTAACACTTGGATAATCTTGGCCCGTAACTCCAATGGCACATATGGTCGTGGTTGACTTCTAGATGTTTCGCATAATAACCACTTGCCACTTATGAGCTTACGAACATATCCTGGTCTTTTGGACAATACTAATGTGAGCGACTAAAAATTATTGTCGTCTATATATACCCTCACAAATGGACAATTCTGAAGGATTCCTTCGGCCAAACGCTGGAATGTCTGACTGGCATTTTTCAAACCAAAAGGCATTCGAAGAAATTCCTGCGATCCCCCTCCTGGAAATCTAACTGCGGTGAGTGGTATCGAACTTTCTTCCATTGGTACCTGATAGTACGCTTTCTGGAGATCTAAAGTTGAATAAACTTCATATCCCATTATATCGCAGAGTAAAGTACTCTGGTTTGGGAGAGGATAAGAATCACCCTTCGTCACTGAGTTTAATAGACGATAATTCCCACAAACCCTCCATTGACCCAGTTCAGGTTTGGGAACTACCACTATTGGGGAAGCAAAATTGGAATTTGATCTACAAATCCCCTCTTCGCGCAATTGGTGAAATTCGGACAAAGCAACCTGTTGCTTGTGTTGTGCCAATGGTTGAGCCTTCGGTGAACAAGGCAACGGAGCCACCAATTCTATCTGGTGTTCTACTCCTGTCTTCAAACCTATCCTTTTGGCACTGAAAGGTTGAAACACTGCTAGGTGCTTCTCGATTATATCGGCAAAGTCATGTGCGACTGTTGGGCGAGGTAAGAGGACTGTTCTAACTGCCGACGTGTTAGACTCAGTAGGTGTTGATATCCCTACGCCTTCTGCGATAGTCCTAGCTTTGGGGTCTAATGTCAGCTTGAAATGTGTCAAGAAATCCATGCCAATGATATGGTCCTTGACATCGGCTACTAGAAAATTCCATTGGAAGGAAGATTTCTGGCCTAACGTTACCGACATTTCTTTCATCCCTTTCACTCCTATCGGACTATCGTTAGCGTCCCATAGTTGATAATCAAATGTGGGGCAATCTGCTTCCACCACGTCTGACCTAACTATGCTTACCTCAGCACCCGTATCGATGAGAAATTCTAATCCAGATAATTCATCCTTAATAATGAACTTGTTGCTGGACAATCCGGCAATGTTTTCAAGATC
Source organism: Eudiplozoon nipponicum (assembly GCA_029291075.1). Taxonomy (NCBI): domain Eukaryota; kingdom Metazoa; phylum Platyhelminthes; class Monogenea; order Mazocraeidea; family Diplozoidae; genus Eudiplozoon; species Eudiplozoon nipponicum. Next base: position 29,922 of record JAQBSW010006840.1, on the reverse strand, counting down.
TCCGCTTAGTGAGAATCGGACTCTCTTGCCTTCTATATCGGTGCTATTTGCTCTAGTCGCATCTTTTGCTTTGAGTATGCCTTTTAAAGGCATATCTGGGAGCCTTTGCAATGGAACCCCCCCTACGGCTCCTACTAGCGGGGGTTTTGTCCTTTTCCCGGTGATGGATTTCTCTCTACCGGTTTTGTGCTTCCTTTCCATTTGGGTCCACCTAATCGCGGGTAAATACAATTTTCACCTTGGCACTTCGCACTGCGTCCGTATTCGCAATGTGCCTTACACCATCCGCGTGGCCCTTCGAAGCGTTGACGCGAGTGACTCCCTCGACGTCTATTATACTTATCCTGACTCTGAAGTTGTGCAATATCACTACGTAAGCTAGCAACTTCTCTACATAAGAAACGCAAGGTTTCTTGTATAGTCAGGTTGTTTTCGGTATCTGCCCTGACTGGCTGCATCGTTACAGAATCTGCTATTACAGCATGTACTTGTGGTTCTTGCTGTTTATACACGCCGTCTAACCCTCTGAGTTTTGTTGGCCAATCTATGCTCATTGTGTCAAATACTTCCAATGTTATTCTAAGCCTAACTAGTAGCTCAGCTGTGAAAATGGAGCTGACTACATCTCTAGATATATTCAACCTGGAAGCTTTTGTGCAAAGGCGTTCATAAAATTCGGATCGTACTTGACGCCCCATTTTTTCTAAGCGTAATAATTCGCAAATTTGCGCTGATCTTCCAGGCTAATATCTCTGTTGAATTTCAGCCATTAACAACTCAAAAGCATTGTACGGCTTTTCTTCCACAGTTCTGTCTCTGAAATTTTCCAAAGCATTTCGGAAATTTTCAGGCAATGCCATCCATGCTGCAACAAATTTCTCCATAGGGTTTACGATATTATAAGCACTAAATATCATTTGGGCATCTCACACCCAACTTGAATGTTTTTCTGACTTATACTGTGGTAGACTTAATATTTTTGGACTGGCGCGGTCGCCAAATTTTGTTGAGGCCCCTAACCTATTCGAGTCTGAAAGCCCCATAGATTTCAGATCGCTTGAAGTCCTAAAATTCACAGTAGAGTCTGAACAACAGATGAAATCAAATATACCTGTTCCAAGGCTCCTCCTTCGCTCTTGTATTATATTAGAACAAAAGGTAATTGATGGATTAATATATTTGATGATGAAGTATTCGTTTACTAGAGAAAATGTTAAAATGCAGCAAACCAAAATAACAATACCAGTCAAGGAGCGAGATACTCGATAAACTGAAAATAGCGCACAATTCAAAATCAAGTATTTAAACAAAGTATGTTCTGGAAAGTAAAAGGAAAAAATTCTTTTTAAATAAAATTCGTTACAATCAGCCATGGTGGTTTAAATTTATCAGTCAATGTTATTTTATATAAGGCGGAGGATTTAACTTCCTCCACAGAGAGCCCCATAGATGCCAAGTCCGATCCAATCTTAGTGTGTGTATAGGAGTCTGATAAGATAGTTTCCTCTTTCACATTTATTAAATTCAAGCCTGCAATATCTTGAGCTTATTTGTTAGTGTCTTTAAACTTAAGATTAGCTTCCATGTTGGTCGAACTGTTCCTGAACATTCTCAATATGCATGGTATAAAACACAATTAGGTGCAGTCATTTATTATGAATATCAAGATTTGTAAAATCACAAATAGAGAAATGAAATGTGAAATTCAGTTTGCTACAAGTTAACGGAGAAGGACAAAATGCGTCAAACACAGAATTGTAGAAAACTCGAAACTCGAAACTAAACAATTTTTCATAGTTAACTTTACTGCATAGTTATTTGTTTCCTACAAATAACTAAATAATTATTGTTTATAGAAATATCTGCTAAGTTCTATGTTCGCATAGTAACACAATTTCTAAACATTGGCCTAAAAAAGTACTAATTTTATGTCGGAGGAAATATCTTCCTCTACATTATTTGTCAGCACATGTCATTTGACACGACACTAAAAAACTGAAAATCAAGATTACGTATAGGCGAACGAAGCAGTGACTAGGAATTTTTTATCAGTAAAGAAAGCAATGGGGATGGTACACGATGAGTAAGAAAATTACTGCCTTCAGTTTATATAAGAGCCTCATGTAGAATAATAAAAGAATAGTAAATTTATTTGGCAACAAAATCCATCTGGCCCGAAAATTCAAAAGTAGCGATATGTATAGTTGAATGAAATATTGACTACCAAAATATTTAACGATTAGGCTAATGAAAGGTGTAAAAGAGAAGTGGTTTCATCAACTTCGTGTTAGTTCGTCCTGCGGAGAAATAGACTTCAATTGACTAGGTTAACAGTCGAATAGAATAAGGTTTGTGAAGAGTCAGAATATGAATGTCGTGTGTAGGATACGCTACCTTCAACTGAACGAATTTAATACCTCGTTAGAAGACGAGGAAGAACCAGCTTCAGACATCGATATCGAAATTATTCGTCGTAATTTTCGAGTTTTCGTTAGGCAGGATTGACTAGGATAGAGTCAACGAAAATAAAGATAGTGATTAGTCAAAATATCAGTTCCTTGTGCATGATTTCTTCGTCAAAATCTTTGAGTTTCTGATAGTTAGCTGTAATGAAATGAGGTTTAATAGAGCAATTTATGGCAGAGTAAATAAAAATTGTAAGCAGTAAACAGAAATAGTTAATAGTTAGTGCTGGAATGCCCATATGTGACGTTTTATGTCTAGGGCGAGTTGTCTAATATGGAGGCTAGGCAAGAAGAAGCATAACACTGAAGCTTATTGAAAGTTTAGAAATAAATAATCGTAAACGTAGTATTACGGGTGAAGTTGCGCTTTCAATCAGAGTTCTCGCATAGAATTTGTTAAAGAAGTGTATTTGAACCGTCTTCTTAAACTTCTGCTGAGGTAGGAGTAAAGTTTCCGTAGGTAGTGCGTTAAATACACTTGTGGATTTGGAAAAAAGATAGATTTTGTTAAAGATATTGGAAGTGTGGTTGGATTGCATTGAAGAGTTGATATTGCGCGTGGCATAGGGGTGAATTTGGTGAGCAAAATTTGACAGCAAAAGGCAAGTTGTAATCTGAAGGAAAGAGATGACTCGTAAATTTAAACAATAACGGGGGAAGATTTGCAAGGAGCTGGCGCTCTTGATATTTCTGACTGAGAGAGTGACGCTTCGAGAAGCGAGGAGTGATCTGTTCAATGGCGTAAAAGGGGACTATATTTATAGGTCAATAAAATTCGCTAGCATAGGAGACGAGGAGTAGGACGTAGAGTCTAAATAATGTGAGTTACAGAGTGTGGTTATGTGTCTTTAAGCAGATCGAACGGGTTATTTGAAGACTAGAAGTAATTTGTTTAAGATTTGGGGAGAAGTCTAATAATTTTGAAAAATAGTTACCAAGGTGCTTGATCGAGTCAATAATTCTAGTATCAAGGGAATAATTCGCTGTTGGGGGAGAATAAAACTGGTCGGATGTAAGTTTTATTAAACGAGTCTAATCGGGATTTAATTTAAGACTGATTCTGCTAAGATGAGAGTTAACGAAGATAGTAGCCGAGTGACTAGAGGTGAGGAAAAGTTGGTCCATTTTGGATTACTGAATACTATTACCATGTCATCTGCATATGTGAACAGCTTGAACAGGTTTTCCGCAACTTGCACCTGTGTGAGTGTTAGGTTTAATCGTATAGGGCCAAGTTCTGAACACTTAGGTCTGCAGATCGGATAAGGTCTGACCTCAAGTGACTATTTACGAATTTTGCAGTTTTGTAACGGGTTTGAAGGTAGAAACTGATAAGTTTAAGTACATTGCCGCAAATACCATTGCTAAATAAGGCGAATTCAATTGACGAGAACGATATTGAATCGAAAGCATTTAAGATATATAGAAAGAGGAGAAGGTATTCCTGATCTTTGTAAATGGAAGTGTGACAGGGTTTAAAGACACTGACTATGTTGGTGGAAGAAGAGCACCCATTTAAGAAACCATGTTGATTCTCAATGAGGAAGAAACTATTTCGAGACTTAATTAAAGGTTAGTTTAATGTATATGTGATTCTGTTGAAGAATTTAGTTAAAGCAAGGGCAATAGTTATTTTCCGGAGATCGAAGATGTGCCATTTTTTGGATAGCAGATATCATCGAGTTGAGCCACTCCGGGGGAAGGTAGGTAGTTTTGAAGCATCTGTTAATAACTTCGGCAATCAGATTGGAGTGGTTAAAACCCAGAAGAGTAATCATGCCGACAGAGACACCATATTGATCAAATTGGTGTTTAGATTTAACGTCTTTGATTGCTTGAACGACCACGGCCGGCGAAAGACTGATCCAATGCAAATTGTCAGTGCCACTGTTATCAAGCGTCTCAGCGGTTGGAGTAGAAATGGACTATGAATCTACGAGGTAATTCAGATAGTCGTCGACAAAGCTGGAGTCGTCTGAGCCAGAGAAGTTTATGCTTGTGAATTGGGACTTATGTAACAGTTGGTTTTTGCTGATAGCGTATTTTTTACGAGAGTTGGGTGCTGTCCGATTGCGTCTTTTAATGCCGAGTGCTTGTCTGTTGACTAATTGTTTAATATGTTCATCGATACACTATAAGGTGCTCAACTTGTTCGTCATGCGTATGAACTAAATAGAGCTGGCAGATGCAAAGTGGGGGGATAGCACGTTAAGTACATGGGAAAAGCACGAAGAGAGGTTGTTTGGGAGGATTAAATCTCTCCAATCAATGGCATCACAGATTCGGCTAAACTCTTCCCAAACAGTGAATTGCCTGGATGCATCAATGTACTCTCTTGGAATATAAAATAAAAGAGGAATAAGAAAGGCTAAATGGCAGTGATTTGCATAAAGAAATATCTCCAGATTTTGTACATCGGTCACTTCTTTATTAGAGAGGACGCAGTCGAGTTGGTTGTATCTTCGTGTAGGAAATTGTACAAATTGGTTCAGTAAGTTGTTAGCAAAGATCCGAAGCTGCGGATGATTTTCTAATGTTAAATTGTGCCAGTTAATCAGAGGAAGGTTAAGGTCTCTCACAAAGATGCATTGATCGGAAGGTTGAGATAAAAGAGGACAGAATTTAGGCCACGCGAATGTTGTCAATTATTGAGAGATTTGAAAACCTATAGGCAACGAACACAACTAGGCTTTGATATTCAATCATTAGCTGAAATGAAAAGAATCCCAGTCCCAATGAATTAGATGTAATCAAACGTTTAGGCATGAGAGAGGATCGGACATAGGCACCCAAACCACCCCTCTGGCCAACAGCTCTGTCACTTCTAAAAACGTGTAACCGCTGATGAGGAAAAGATCATCTTATTGTGTGATAGAAGACAGTCACGTTTAAGCAAGAAAGCACATATCGAGCTCGTTTGAGGATGGAAATGCCGGCATTTGTTTGATTTTTGGCGTGAGTGACCTGCAATTGATAAGGATTGCCGCGAGGGATCCAGAGGAAATAAGGTTAAACCGAGGAGGAAAAGCGTGTGGGAGCCTTGCTGCGGCCGCCAGTGTGCGAACGAGGAATGATAAGAGTGATTGAACGTTTCTGATGAGCATGAAGCGGTCATCGTCAATCTGGACTTTCTTAGCACCGCTATTATCAGACGGGTGTGAGATTTGAGGGTTTTGAAAACAGAACGAATGCGGGTTCGCAGGGCTTGGGGGGCTGTACTGTAACAGCGTTGCGGGGATGGGAATCAATCAACCCCAATTTTATTAAAAACCAACTCAAATCATACAAATCTAGTGTTATGTCATTTTTAGAGAACTCGATATTTTTTTAATCTATTTGCAAGATGATTTTTTAATTCATCAGCAGATTTGCAAACTCGACCGTTGAGGACCTCAGTCGGCCAATGCGCAAATATGGTTTTAAATAAAATTCGCCCCAAGCTTGATCATTGTGCAACTACACTTCTAACTTTTAGTGATCCTAATCTCAAATTATTTACTATTATAGAAATAACATCTGAGTAATCTAGATATATTCGGATCGATATTAAATGAATAAATTGCCTTTAAAATAGCATCACAAGATATAGAGTTTTGAGATATCCATAAAGATTATTAATGCATCCAACTTTGTCTCATCGAGCGTAATTACATGCTTCCATATAGAAAGCATTTTAATAATTGTCTATCAAACTTTCGTAAAGCCGTGTTGGCTTTTATCAAATGCAAATTTCAATATAAATTCTAAATGATCTATGTGCCATTTGTTCAATTATCTTCAAAAATGAAGAGAGAATAGAAATGAACCTTAAGCAACGGTTTAGACACGATTGGTATTTTACCATCCTTTAAAATTCTGTTTATAAGGACGCAGAGCGCATTCATAAAAGTTAAAGATAGTTGAAGTAGGTTAGAAATCGTTACACCAAGGTAGTTTTTTTGTTTTTTTTAAAATTTTAATTCTAACATTAATTTTACTAATGCATTGCCGTCAATAAGAAGTTCTTATTTCTGATTATCCGAAAAATCATTTGGATCATTAACATGGTTTTCGTTCTGGGGATTACATATTAAATTACCAAATAGTTCTCCCAATGCACAGAGAAATTCACACTCAGTTATATCCACCGGTAAAATGAGCTTTAATTTCTCTTTATGTTTACTGTAATCGTTTTGACTATAAAAAATAAAAATGAAGAAAATCTTATAAATTCTTATTTGGCAACAAAGGGCATCTGGCCCACTAAATGAAAAAAATGAAGGTACAATTCAGAAGTAGGGATAAATGTGACTTGACTTAGACAGAATCGACTAAATTAAGGCTTGTAGAGAGCCAGAATATCAGTAACATGTGCAGGATTGTTTGCGCAAATGAATTTATCTTTGCCTAGTATGGATTCTTGAAAAATGACGAAATCCCGATTCTCTACAGAATTAAATTCTTCGGTTTAATGTAACATTTGCGCATCATTTGTGTAACAATCCAAGCGATAAACACAAAAGACGGCAAAAAACAAACAGTAATTTATTCGCCGTCTGGCGAGGATTCGTTGAAATAGTTGAAATAGATGAAAACACAATCAGAATCCGAAAGGTATATCAAAACGGTCATTGTGAGTAAATGGGTCAGAGAGAAACTTGAATAATATTTGACCATTGCTAGAGCTACGTCAAAAGCCAGTTTGCAGGTCAGAAATATCCCAAATAATGACCAAGTGTGTATTTCGAGCGCGAAAGAAGCATATTAAGCAAGCTCACTAGATAAGCTTTTATGTGACATTTTTGAAGTGCTGTGAGAAGTCCATTGACTTAGAGATACATAAGGATTTGACAGAATCGATGATACTTATATCTTGGTAGACGTCAAAGTGCAGATATTGTTAAGCCAACGCCTCATTAAGCTAGTTTTATTTGGGCTAAGTTTGAGGCCAATTCCGCCGAGTTGAATTTGTAGCAAAGATAGCAGCTGAACGACCGGTAATGCGAGAGAGTCGGGGGGGGGGGGGCAATAGGATTGTTTAAACTATAACTCTGTCATCGGCATATTTAAAAAGCTTGAATTGGTTATCCTCAACTTGAATATTTTAAAGTACTTTAAATGAAATGTAATGAGCCGTGTACTAATCTCTGAGGGATGCCAAAACGAATATAGGCTGATCTCGAGTGAGTATTGTCGATTCTTCCAGATAGTAACTGATAAGCCTAAATACGTGACCGCAAACGCCATTACTAAATAAGACAAATTCAATCGCCGAGAATGAGACAGTGTCCAATTCTATGAAAATAACATGTAGGAGGTGAGTTCTTTAAATCTGGTTTGCGAGCTTGATCTAAACACCAATCCCATTTTGTTTAACCAGTCGTCGAACAACATAACAAAACTACCCCTAGCCGCATGCACTGACTCATTTCGACATTCCATGATAATCGTCAGAGTACGACGGCAAACTGACTAGCAATGCTCGATCTTCATTGCATACATATATGAAAAGCAAAATTATATATGCGGATCTCACCTCTATTCGTCTCGCATATATTGTACTTAACTGGAAATGTCGGCTGTACAATTTCAATTCGGTCACGAACATTAGCTGTTTGCGGCTTTCGCCACAAACACAACACACACACATATATATATATATATATATATATATATATATATATATATATACAATACAATTATACATTAATTTATTGCGCGGTGGTGGAAAAATTCTTTAAATAAAGTTTGCGAACTTAAAGTAAACAACAATCTCATTTTGTTTAATCAGTTGTCGAATAACATAGTATACAGTCAAGTACAATGTATGCGACACTATTAGAGTTGAAAACAGTATATCTAATTTTGCTTTCCATATATATACAATAAGGATTTATTATCGCTAGTCAGTTTTCCGTCGTACTCTGATAATGATAATGGAAGGTGGAAACGCGTCAGTGTTTGCGAATGACGTTAGTTTCGCTATGTTGTTCGACAAATGGTTAAACAAAATAGGATTGGTGTTTACTTCAAGCTTGCAAACGTGATTTTAAGAATTGCTACCACCACCCGTGCAATCAGTTCGACAACTGGCTAAACAAAATGGGATTGATGTTAACTTCAAGCTCGCAGACTTGATTTAAAGAATTACCACCACAACCTGCGTAATCAATTAATGTTTAATTGTATTTTCAATATATATGTGTGGCGAAAGCTGCAAACAGTTAATGTTTGTAACTGCATAGAAATTGTGCAGCCGACATTTCCAGTCAAGTAAAATGTATGCAAGGGAGCGGCATATCTAATTTTGCTTTCCTTATATATGCAATGCGGATCGATCCTCGCTTTTCAGTTTGCTGTCGTACTCTGATGTTGATTATGGAAGGTCGAAACGTGTCATTGCGTGTGACTGGCGGTAGTTTAGTTATGTTGTTCGACGACTGGTTAAATACAATGGGATTGGTGTTTACTTCAAGCTCGCAAACTTGATTTAAGGAATTGCTACCACGACCTGCGCAATCAATTAATCTTTAATTGTATTGTCTATATATATATATATATATATATATATATATATATATATATGTGTGTGTGTGTGTGTGTGTGTGTGGTGAAAGCTGCCAATGGTTAATATTCGTAACTGCATAGAAATTGTGCAGCCGACATTTCCAGTCAAGTAAAATGTATGCGAGACTATTAGAGATGAGAGCCGTATATCTAATTTTGCTTGCCATGTATATGCAATGCGGATCGATCCTACCTTGTCAGTTTACCGTCGTATTCGGATGATGATAATGTTGGGTCGAAACGTGTCAGTGCGTGCGACTGGCGATAGTTTTGCTATGTTGTTCGACGTTTGGTTAAACAAAATGGGATTGGTGTTCACTTCAGGCTTGTAAATTTGATTTTAATAATTGGTACCACCATCAGCGCAATCAATTAATGTTTAATGGAAGAGGAAAGTACAGCTGTATTCTTGAGAGTTGGACAAATAACAGTGATGTATAGCTCTAGCTAGATTAGTGTAAGAAGAGCACCCAGTTACAAATCATTTTTGATCGTCAAAACGAGCGAAACTACTGCTTGATTTAATGATGGGAAATATTTTATTATAGAGAATTTTTTGGAGACAGGAGGAAAGTCCATAAAAGTGGAGATCGATGAAAGGCAGGTTTTCGAAATGGACGATATAATTGTCTATAGCTATTCCTGAGGTAAAGTGTTAATTAATATATAATTGTTAAAGATTTCAGCTCCTAGAGAGAAAAGGTTCTAACCCAGAAGGGAAATTATGTCATACCATATACAAGTATTTTTAAAGATGTGTCTTCGGAGTGCCAGCTTCATATTTTCCAATGCCGCGTTTTGCGTTCGCGGGTAGTAGCTTTGCACTGACAGTTTTATAAAGATCCGATTCATCCCAATTTCCAATTTTGTTTTGTCTTTGATCGGGTTGAGTTTGTATTCGTCCCAATGGAAATGCAGTTCTATCACATCTTTTTTTACTGGCGACGTTTCGGAAGTTAATTCCTAATTCCATCTTCAGGCCAATTAGTCTCCTTATATCCACAGCACAATACTCACAATAGCAGGTTTAAGCAAATCTATCTTTAAGCAAAAACTAATCAGAAGAACATTTACAAGATCTGTCAGATGATGCAGGTGTGAATCATAAAATGATGACCGGAACTTGAACGTAGGTTTGAATGCATGATTTATCCCTTGTTCATGAGTACCGAATGCTAATTGTTAATTTTAACCTTTTTGGTGCCATTCTTGTCGGAGGATTAGGGATGTTGGAGGATTTGAAAACTTGATAAACTATGTACAGAGCTCGAAACGCTGAACACAGGATGACGCAGATGGAGGGTTTGTGTTGATGCAAGGCAAATACAGAGCTATAAAGATATTTTTGTTACTGGAAAGAAGGTGGCAAGGTTAGATGAAAAATCAGATACATAGCGTGGGTTTTGGACTCAACCAGGTATTGGGCTGCAAAATTTTGTTGCATTGGGAGCTAATCTAGGTATCTTGTTTTTCTTAGAGGTTGGTTTAGGAGGAGCCAAAGTAGTCAGGAATGTGGATCTTATTGTATCATAGGGCTCGAGCGTAGAAGCCATTTCTTGTGTATTGTCTACGATGCGGTCAAAAACTATGTTGAAGTATAGCAAATACAATTAAACAATAATTGATTGCCTGGGTGGTGGTAACAATTCTTTAAATCAAGTTTGCGAGCTTGAAGTAAACACCAATCCCATTGTATTCAACCAGTCGTCGAACAACATAACAAAACTACCGCCAGTCGCAACGCACTGACGCGTTTCGACCTTCCATGATCATCGCTAGTCAGTTTGCCGTCGTACTCTGATGATGATCATGGAAGGTCGAAACGCGTCAGTGCGTTGCGACTGGCGGTAGTTTTGTTAGGTTGTTCGACGACTAGTTAAATACAATGGGATTGTTGTTTACTTCAAGCTCGCAAACTTGATTTAAAGAAGTATAGCTGAGGCTGTTAGATTTGATCCAGCGGAATCGCAGTGAGGAATGGTGGAATATAGAAAGGGACATAACAACACATTGACAAGCAGAGAATAACCCTCAACATTAAAGCGTCTTATCTTATTTGTCTAGCCATATAAATTAACCTTGGTAGTAGATATGAAACCAATCGTCGGCTGAATGATTGTAGCTTTATCATCACCTTTTGCAATAGGGTACCGCCACGCATCCGTTAAACTTTCCTCGGTGAGACCAAGTGAGATCGTAACGTCAGAATTTTCAGCTCGTCATCGCTGAGGCATTTGTTCATTTTTAGAACAAAAGCACACTGCTTATTAACCGAAAAATACTTTTGGTGGAAGAAGTTTCCAATCAGCTACGCGAACGTATCTCAAGCCAGCTCATCCTTAAAACTTGGAGACCAAATAAGTAAATTGCGATTAATGTAAGTGCCTTAATCAACCATTCTTGCTACCCAATTAAGGAAGCTGTAAGATTAGCGTAATAAGAGTGGATGCCAAGTGGAGAGAGAAAGATTCCGGACAGGACTGCTAAATAGCTGGACAGTTTGGCTCCTTTCTGTAGTCCTCGTATTGAGCGCTTGACGGAGTCGCGAACTTATAGGTTAGGAATTAAGTGTCAACTGACGACTGCAGCTTCAGATATATTGCGATGGGGATTAGAAATTTGACATCATTATAATCATATTGCAGTAATCTTCAAATTCCCGGTTTACCTAATCTCATCCTGTGTGCAATAGGTTATGGAGAGAGAAGATAGTAAAAGTGTTAAAAGAATATAATATTATATTGTATATTATGTACCCAAGGTGAATCGTATTAACCCACCTTTTTGCTTAAATGTAACTTTCTATATCCATAGATATGTATATAGTTGGGACACATATATAAATGAAAAATAAAATTTATACAAGATATCAGCATAAATGTGCATTTGATTGATATACCAATTGTTAGTGTAGGCTCCGTATTTGGTTTTGTCCAAACGATACAATAATAAAATATTTTTTCAACTTACATCTTGTTTGATAATTTTTGAAATTTTGTTGCGGTGTGTACATCTTGTTTGTTGTAATTTTAAATTTCTTTGTGCTACCAAAATGATATATCAACAATATCCTAATTTAATGTGAAAATAATGTTTTTATAGCATATCTAATGCTAAAAGGCAGAAGAAAACGTAAAATATTTGAATAATTTATAGCATGATCTCGGTTTTGTTGTTTTTTCATAACACTTATTTTGTTTTTTAGCAACTGTTAACAGTCGCTGGTGAGAATTATGCACTTAAAACAAAATTTAGACAAATGACCGAGGAATATTCACGTAAGGTAATATGTTGTGTTATATCTCATTTTTGTTTAAGGAAAAAGAGATGGATAACTTATTGAACCCTCAAAAAGTAGCTAAATTATTTAAAAATATACACATTTTAAGAATTCACACTTGACCAACGTAATTCACGATCAACGAGCATCCGTTGCGAGGAACCTGCGAAGTCTTAAACAAAGAATATTCAAACTGGAATTATCGTTAAGAGAAAAGGAAACCGAAATTAGGTTAGCACCTATCCTTAACTTAACTTATGTACACATATTACATTATTTGTTTTCATTGAAAACATTTTTAAATAATCAACATTTTGGATAAATATACAAATTCTAAACATGAAACAAATAATTGTGTGATCAATTATCGAAAATAAGTTTTAGAAATTTTTTTAACTCAATTTATTCCCCTTTATATTTTCTTATAAAATTTTAAGGGTATTTATTCATTAAATAAATTTGGGCCTTATTTTTATTGGTTGCAAAGTATTAACATATATGTATTTATATTTTATGCATGGCTTATTTTTTAGAAAGTTTTCAAATAGACCCAAGACTATATTTCAAAGAAACGCGAACATAATATTACATAAATCCGTGTTATGCCTGCTAGAGCGTCAGTTTGATTCGAAGCAAAAATTATTTACTTAAATTAGGCATCGTCATCCGTTTCACTTCAAAATCACCCTTTCGTAATCTGCCAATATAGATTAGCATGCGCGTTTTTGTACACTGACATTGTTTTACTCCTTGTCGCCGACAATTTGGACGTTTCTTGAGTGTATGTCTACCCATATTGATCGAAATTTATTCCAATTCCCTTGACTTTTCCGTCGAATTTTCATCTTTATTAAATCAATTTAACGCTAGGAGATACAAATTTTGGTTTTTTCTAATCACTTTTGATCGATACAACCAAATAATAAATTTATACACAATCTACTTTAAAACAACTTTTTTATGAGTAAAAACATCATGATTCTGTAGAAGAATAATTTCTTTATCCGTTAAGGTCTATATCTTCAACTGTATGAAAGATGCCATTTGTCTAACGATTTCTTATTAAATATTTCACATATCAGGACCAAATTCTTTTTCTTATGACGATCTTGGCAAAATTTACATTCAGAACTGCCAATAAGGAATAACCAGTCTACTGGATGAATTGCATATGATTAAATTATACTGAATATGTCTAATTAATGAAATTGGTGATTATATCATAAACACGACATTCATTTAACATATTGTTATTATCACCTGCACAATCAAGAGTTGTTTATTTGAAGAAATCTTCAATTTAATCCTACCTCCCCAGATAGCGTAGTGTTTATTATATAATGGCAGGTTGGTGCTTATTGTGGAAATTAGGTAAAATAATATGCAGCATAAGCTGCACATGAAAAAAAGGTTAGCCAAGAGCATAAGTTAGTATATGACTGAAAATTTGTTGTGTGCGACAGAGTGGCGCATAGGATCGATTCAAAAACTCCGAAGCAAATGTTCCTCGGTTCAAGCCCTGTCCACGGAAAATTTCTAAACAGTACTTGAGGAAATCGCAATAAGGACACAATCGGTCTGCTGAATGATCAGGGCCAGAGTGTACGGATTTATTGGCGTAACAGGTGTTCAGAAATAGTTGGAATTCTCAATTTTGTTGAACTATAGCACACATTGACATCCATCGTGTTGGTACCATGTACCCACTCAGCAAAAATACTTTTTCGGTACTATAATGTTGGTATCGGGTACTGACACAATAGCCATAGTGTTGGTATCTTTTACAGACTCGGTATATATATATATATATATATATATATATATATATATATTCTCTCCCCAAAATTAACACAGTATTCTTATAATAAGGAAAAACACAAATAACAAAGTGGATAAAGGCCATTTATTTCGTGAATACTAATCATCTCTTATACAATCATACATATTTATACATTTTGGGTTTTCAATTGATTATGCTAGTGGTAACAAATCTGACTCGTTTTTACTGCTGTTTCTTGTTTTGACTAGTTGGTGAGTGTGTATGCGTTTGTGTTTGTGTGTATGCGTGTTTGCATGTAAAGGTCATTCTCGCAGTATTGCGAAGTGATGTCTGAGATCTTGTCATTATTGTTTTGATAGCTTGAGAATTAACCATTTGTGCGCATTGTTCACTGTTACATATACAAGTGCTATTTTTCCCAGTATAGTTGATCGTTTCACCTCGTTGCGCAAAGTTTTCACGTGGTAACAACGCCAGTGTTGATTGCAGTGTTAAACGCTCACATTGTTTGGAGACTTCTGTCATCGTATGCGCCTCTGTTATTTCCACTTCAGTTTGTTGCCAATCCGATTGTACGTTTGTTGATTCTAGTCGAGGGCCTGTTTGTTCTTGGCTGGATACTAGTAGATTGTTGTTGAATTTTGTTATTCTTGGCCAGTCGATAAGAATATCATGTTGATGAAACTTTTGAATATTAAGGTCAGGTGCTTGTTGTTTTATGTAAAGGGCTTCGTAGATAAATAATAATTTTTCTGATTTTGCTTTATGTAGAATTGTGAAATTGGTCGAATTGACAGGGTGCCCCGTTGCCAATATATGATCGGAAATAGCTGATTTTCCTGACGGTGGCAAGCCTTTGTTAATCAATTTCTGTGGCAAATGTTGCTGGATTCTGCTTATCAATTGCTTCTTCGTACGTCCGATATATGTGCTACTGCACATACATGAGAATTTGTAGACTGAATGATTTGGAGAGCTATCAAAACAATAATGACAAGATCTCAGACATCACTTCGCAATACTGCGAGAATGACCTTTACATGCAAACACGCATACACACAAACACAAACGCATACACACTCACCAACTAGTCAAAACACGAAACATCAGTAAAAAACGAGTCACAGATTTGTTACCACTAGCATAATCAATTGAAAACCCAAGATGTATAAATATGTATGATTTAAAAAGAGATGATTAGTATTCACGAAATAAATGGCCTTTGTCCACTTCTGTTATTTGTGTTTTCCTAATTATAAGAATATATATATATATATATATATATATATATATATATATATATATATATATATATATATATATATATATATATATATATATATTATAAAGTAAGTTAGCGTTGAAGTCATTACTTGTCGAGACTTTATATGTTGTTAGTGCACTACTGGAGGTTTATATACATTCGTCTAGGAGATTGTACCGTCCCATTTTTCCACATTCTTAACCCGAATATATAGTGTGGTAAAGGGCGTAATACCGGCTCCTACTGATGAGTCGCCAGTTAGCATGAAACGAATGTTCACGAGATTATACTTTCTGCTTATACTGCCTCGGTTTATCCCACTGGTCACACTGGAGCTAATTTGTTACTAGGTGCGCAACATCTAATACGTAATTCCGTACTGAATGAATTTCCTTGAAATGTTATTCAATGGTTCGTTTATATCGAAAAAATATAATGGAATTTGTGTTTATATCTACGTCGCAACCTTGTTTGGAAAATGCAATTAATCAATTTATTTTCAAATCATATACGGTTTGTTTTTAATAATGGCTAAGGATATGTTATACAACAGCCTCTGCAATGTGTAATAAATTTTCGTTTTTTCCTTTGAAGAACGCCTGGAAATCCACTCGATGTAGAGTGTGCTTTAAAAATATGTTTAGCCATCCCGGAAATGATATTTTCTGTGTTAACTGTATTTTGTCTAAAATACATTTAAATTCGCTTCTTTAGAAATCGACTTGTCCGGCCTAAAAATCTCGCTAAGAAACTATGGCATTTGTACAAGTTTGCAATGTTGGACTAATTTATTAAAAGGAGTTCATCCATTACATATATTCTTCGTACGTATTTTATTGTATGAACTAACATCTATTGTGTAATAAACATTGGAGTAATCACTGTTTTTTTCATTGTTAGAGTAACTATTTCAGAAAGCGAATCGCCTTTAAAATGTATATTAACATATATCCTCTTTTGGTTGCGTACGAATGCATTAATTTTTTTCGGTTGTCTAAATCATACGTTTACTTCAAGAAACTTATCGGGATACTTGTTTTCTAATAGTCGCTTTGAGCAACACCGGTACTTTAAATTTAAATTCTTTAGAACAAGTAGTCCTTGTTTTAAAGGATAAATTGTGTGTTAAATTTCGTTTTTTGTGAAATTGGGCTAGCGTTGTGGTAATAGATGTACTGTCCAGTTCATGCTGGCTTTTCCATTTTAGACGGCTATCTTCCTATCTCAATAGAAATATATCAAGAAAATACGTTGCGTTAGATTAAGGGTTTTCGCGCTCGCAAGTAAACTGAGTATGATGGTCCATGTTGTTAAAATCTTCAAGCATGTCATTTATTTCGACAACTCCTTTTATGATTATGAAAATCTCATCAACATACTGAGCTATTTATGGCTGTATTTTTTAATAAGTTGTCTTAATTTTGATGTTTCCAGATAGGACATGTAGAGATACGTTAATAGACTTCTCAATGAATTGCTCACTGGCGTTCCATATATATATATATATATATATATATATATATATATATATATATATATATATATATATATTGATAGTTTCTAATTTTCACCATTTTTTTAAAAATGTTAGAATAAAACAACGTGACTCCATGGGAACATTTATTAATAAATCGCATCTACAGTTATTCTGGGATTCGTTATATATCGTTCATTCAATCCCACTGTTACGTGTTGTAACTACCTCCTTCGCTATTCTAGCCTTTATTTTGCGCAATTTAGACCACTACTTCAGTAATTTTGAATTCACTCCTTTGCGTAACGTCATTTGGTGTGTCATCGCTTTCATTGTAATTGCGTCCGTAATTGATGTATGTGTCGCATTTTGCTCGAAACTAGAATAAATCAGCATCTCCCTCAAAAACTATTAAAGAGGGGTGCAGCTCCTGCACATAAATCAGCAATTTGCGAACATGTACTACTCACAGGTCATGCTGTTAGTAGTAACAATTTTTCAGTTCCTCTACAAGGCAAAAACAGAGAAAATGCTTTAGCTTTGAAGCTATTACCAATAAGCTGGAAGCCCTGCTTAAACGTGCAGAAGAAAATAATTCAAAAAGAAATTTCAGAAATTGACTGGAACAAAGACATGACTGACATGCCTTTAAAAATAACCAACGCTTCGCAAAATGCGACACATACATCAATTGCGGACGCAATTACAATGAAAGCGATGACACACCAAATGACGTTACGCAAAGGAAGTGGTCTAAATTGCACAAAAGTAGTGGTCTAAATTGGTGCAAAACAAAGGCTAGAATAACGAGGAGATTGGTTACAACACATGTACAGGGGGATTGGAATGAACGAATATACTAACGAATCCAGAATAATGGTTGTAGATACTTTGGTAGAAATATGATTTATTAATAATGTTATTCCATGGAGTACGTTGTTTTGTTCTTACATATATATATATATATATATATATATATATATATATATATATATATATATATATATATATATATATATATATATATATATATATATTTCAAACACAAAACTAAAATATTGCTTGCACCCAATTGGCAATTCATCAAAAACATCCACTTCGTCCTTCTTTGAATCTCGTCAAGTACTTTCCAGAATTTGATAGCACATTATTTATATCATCTAAATCATGCCACAGGGTGGCCCAGTGGTTAGAGTACCAAATACCTAAGCAGATGTACCCAGGTTAGAGCTCTGTTTGCGGCAAATTCTGGAAGTACGTGGTGAGTTCCCAATAAGAACGAAACCGTTTACTGGGTGAATTGCGTTTTCTGCACTACACAAAGCTTGGTTTATATTGATAAATATATATACATAACGGGTCAGGTGTTTAACCTTGGTTAAAGTAATTACTTACTTACTTTACTTTACTTTACTGATGCTGACTCCTTTTAAAGGATAAGCCGGCTCCATTGATATCCCGAATTAAGCCTCTCCATGCCGGGCGGTTGGCAGTCATTTCGGCACATAAAGAGAGCCAATGACGTGCCCCCAGTGACGCAGACCATAAACATTGCGTAAACCTAGGAGTTCCATGTCCGATTTCATTGTTGCAAGCCATGTTCAGTTGCCCACCTTATGGCGGCGCCAGTTTGCACATTGACTTTGGGTTCATCACCCGTCGTACCAGTTCGTCTTTCGGTTTTGCGGTGTACGCCCAACCATTGAAGTCGACGATGTTGCATCCAGACGGATAGTTGCATGATGTCCCCGCATTGGTGACGCAACAGATGAATTGACACCCGGTCCATCCATTTTGTCTTTGGTGGATGTACCCAAGGCACCATTAGTCGAATACTCTAAGCTTTTGAGTCCTCAGAACGTAATGGCCAAGTCTCAGCCATACAGTAGCACAGGGCGAACAGTAACTCCGGTAGACTCGGATTTTCGTTTTGAGGCTGATTTCACTTTCTCCAAAGAGTTTTTTCAATTAAAGAATGCAAGTCTGGCACGGTCGATGTGTGTTCGGACTTCGTACATCTTTGCTTTGACCAGTTAAAGTATTTTTAGCCAAGGTACGTAAAATCGTCGACTGTTTCGATTGGCTGCTGTACACCGGGAGTTGCCTATCAGATGAAGATACACCGATGGCGAAGGCTTTCGTTTTGTTGGCATTGATTTCCAGACCAACGGTTGATGAAACTGGGCTTACTTGATCCAGAAAAACGGTTTGTATGCTCCCAAAGTTGTCAGCAAGGAGAACAACATCGTCTGCGTAATCAACATCCGTTAGCCATAGGTTATTTGATGCTTTGAACGCCTGAACCCAGTTATAGCGTAAGCTGCTCAGAATCCAGTCAACCGCATAATTGAACAATAAGGGTGACAAGGACATCCTTGTCGAACCCCAGTGCGCAGACTGAACTAATCCGACTTTTTCTCCGTAAAACACGTACTCTGGCTTTGGTGGCTGCATAGTAGGCCTTGATCAGATTGACGAGCTGGCGGCATTCCGTCGAGCAGCATGATGTTCCATAGGGTCGCGATCAACAGAGCCAAAAGTGACCTGAAATCAGTAAAACAAGCGACGGTTATTGTTGAAATTGTTGCGATGTTCCAAAACTCGCCGTGAATAAAGATCTGACTAACACAGCCTCTGTTCATGGAAACCTCGATTGGACGGGTACGGGCATGCCGCTCATTACAGAAGCGGTTCAAAGAATCGACGCCAACAGCTCGATGCGTGTTGAGAAGACTGATACCACGGTAGCTTTTCGCACCTTGATCTATCACCCTTTTTGAAATTTGCAGTGAGGATTGATATCTGGAAGTCTGACGGGCATGCTTTCCTGTTCCGCAGATAGAAGAGAATAAACATGATTGATGGCAGTAGGTGCCTTCCATACAGGCCTTGTAGATCTCTGTATTCCATCTTCACCGGGGGATTTCTTGTTCTTCTGCGCGCTGGATGGTCGTAGTGATCTC
This sequence comes from Eudiplozoon nipponicum, assembly GCA_029291075.1. Taxonomy (NCBI): domain Eukaryota; kingdom Metazoa; phylum Platyhelminthes; class Monogenea; order Mazocraeidea; family Diplozoidae; genus Eudiplozoon; species Eudiplozoon nipponicum. The sequence continues at coordinate 10,150 of JAQBSW010006840.1, read as the reverse complement.
AGCCTCAGTTGGGGAAGAGCAGTCCACGTCGTAGCTGGTGTAGATGTTGTAGGTGGTTGCGGTGGGAGCGGCCACTGTATGGTCGGTTCAATAACTTAAAAAGACGACCCCATCTTGCGATTTTGCCATTGACATCGAAATCGTAGCCCTGGTTGCGCTGCGTAGAATTTTCTGCACGGCCACGATAGTTTTACGTATAAGACGGAAGAGACCCCCGAAGTCACCGACGCTTGCAGCCGATTCCATGGCGGAAGCCATTTCATCCCAGTACTGCTTGCCGGTCACCGAGCAGACCGGTTTCACGTCTCAGGTGGCGATAATTAGGCGCGTTATTCATCCGAGCATCTCTTGCTTTTTGTGACGCCCGTATCTTACGTTCAGAGATCCAGTCTTTATGGTGACTTTTGATGGTTCCGAGCGTTTCAAGCGCAGCTTGCTGAGTAGAGAGTTTCAAGATATTCCATTGATGCTCCATTATTGGTTTTATCTACAGTATGAGCTCCATCGTCAGCGGAAGTCAACTTTGCAGTGATTGATGCAGATAGTGCTGGTATGAATGTATTTTATTATCCGCCGAAGGTAAACATTCAGACGCCCGTAGGTTGACGGCGCCGTCGGGACTTGAGACAGTAGCCTCACTTTGCCACGCATCAGAGCGTGGTCGTACCTCCTCGGCTGCCAGTTTCAGCTCCCTCGGTATGACCTGCACTGACAGAAGACATCCAACGCGACCGTACCAGAATTTAGTCGGATCTTATTGGCTGTGTGACCATCGTTTGAATACCAGGTGAGCAAATGCTTCCGAGGGTGTTGGAAATGCGTATTTATAACGCACATATGGTTGACATCTGCAAAGCTGATAAGTCGTGCTCCGTTCTCGCAGCGTTCACCTAGACCAAACTTTCCCAGTATGTGTCTGGTGGATGAGTGAGTGAAGGTCCTGTTCGTGCGTTCCAAATACCAGCGACAAACAGGTCGCCTCTGGAAAATTCCGTTGATAGTCTCTTTTTGAGCGATTGTGAACTCATCTTTCACATCTGAAACAGTCGCAGAGGGTTGGTGCGCATCGTGATACCACTGATGCCGCGTGTGTTGAAAGGTTTCCTCTCAGTTGTACTGGTGATCCTGGTGATACATGATTCCAAGCCAGCATGGCTCTCTGCGCCGTAGGACCAAGTAGAATGTTACAATCAGTTGTCCGGACCCGTCAACTGGTCCGCTGTGAAGCGACTCAAGTACGTTGATTCTGCCGACGGTACTTTATCTTCGTTGAACCAGCGGGGCAATGGACTTCGCATAGGGTCGGTAACTTCAATTCAGAAGCCATGCAGATTTTGACCGTGACTGCGTGGCTGCCGATATCAAGCAGTGTTCGAACATTCCAACACCAGCGATAGGTGTTTTCGCTGATAAAACCACAGATAGCTTGTACTTGACACCCTAGCTCTGGAGGAGCACAGAGCGCGTCGCTTGCCGGGGACGCCGCATGAACGGTATTCATAGATTGCATATTTTCATGAGTTTTGGGGAATTTGCAAGTGGTGTCCCCTCACCACTCTGGCTTTTTGGATCGAGGACGCACCTCTAGCCTTTGCACATCCAAGCGCAGTCTGCAAGGCAGCAGTAAGTTGTATGGTTGCCGGTGGCTGCTGGTATTCGTCTGCCATTCGGAAGCACGGGGTACTGTCCAGGAGTCCATGTAATCCTGTGGCTGTTGTCCCCTTGTGGTGGGGAACACGCCGAGTCATGGTGCCGTCATCGGGCCCATGGTATTTTAGGTGGAGATCCGACTGTCGGTCGGAAATCCACCAGATGCCCTAGTGACACCACCGCCATGGCCTCTGTTAGCCCATGTACGATCGGCCATCGAAACATGGTTGACACCGTCGTACCACGTTGAGGAGGGGATGGTCTTTACTTGACAAATTTTAATAACTATATAATGCAATTTTTCGTCAATAATAACAATATGTATATATATATTTTTATATATATATATATATATATATATAAGTTTAAGCATTTGTGTACGATATCCGAATTAGATAGGCCCAATATTAAGCATATAGCCAGTCATGTGCATGGGGAAATAAATGAGAGATCTTGTACATTAGTATAAAAGAAAGAACACGTAAACCTTTCCATATATGCAATCCACAGATAAGAACTAAAAACGAAAATGTATGTTCTAGTCGGAAGACATATTTTTGTACATTATTTGAAGCAAAGTTTTTTTATTTGTTTATCCGCATAGTTTATTCAATGAAAAATTTTCATTTGATAGCGCACTTCTTGTATTTGTATGTGTATTTCTGTGTCAATAATAGGTGATTATTGATTTATATATATTTTTTAAATATATATATATATAATTGTATAAACATATACTTCAATTTAAGTTTTATTACTTTGATTGAATTTTAATATACATTTGACATGCGTCAAAACAATTTTTTAAATTTCTCTACATTCCTCTGAAAGATTTCGCATAATTTAACTTAGTGTGGAATTTACTTAAAAATAAGACTGACTCATCATAAACGTCGCTTCTTCTTTATTTACTTTGAAACAAAACATTTCTTGGTTTTAACTCATTTCTAAGTGGTTGAACTTCTTAATTTGGCTTATATTTGTCATCTTTTTGTATTAACGTCATTTAAGCAACGTCTAATGCATATTTTTAACAGCTTAGATAGTTACCTTTTTTCCAGGTGATCTTGCATTTGTAATTTCTATGTTTAAGTCATGGTTGTGCAATTCAAGTTTGCATAACTTATGATAAATTTTTGACAAGGGTCATCAAATTCCAAATTAGCCAACTTTCTATCACTTCTAATGCTGACTTTTCCAACTTCCATGTTACGAGTACTATCATTAAACAATACAATTCATTATAAACCATCGCTGTGAATAAGAGAATGTTAAATCGATTTGACTTTAGTTTTGTCCATAATCAGTTCATTTATAAATTTATTTAGATAACTGGTCAACGTTACTATTATACTAAAGCATAGCTCATGCTTAAAAGATATAACATATACCTTAAATTAAACGTATCTTTAAATCTAAACAATTTTTGACTTCCTGGATTTTTTGACCATTTAAAAATATTCCCAACTATATATCAATCCAGAAATTTTAGAATCGAGAAACATTGTTTGGAAAATGAAATGTGAGACAATTGTCTTTCCAGTTTCTTATTTATGTTCGTATATGTATCATACTGCTTGACGGCGTTGAAGATATTTTTCATACCTAAATATTGTTTAAAATAAATAAATTGGTGCGATGCATCATGTTGTATAATTGTCTGATACATATTGTGATTAACACAGGATTCCTCCCGGTTACACTCTTAATTGAACAACTTTCTATATACTATTTCGTGTATCTTGAGTAGTCCACAGTTCATCATATAAATAAAGGCAAAACAAACCATGGTTAATTTCCTAATAGTTGACGTTTTTTATATAGGCGAATGACGCTTTAGTGTATGTATATGTGTGCATATGTGTATTATTGATAAGTATTCAGTTAAATATTATTAAATATACCTATAAATTAGTATAAGTAAAACAACAGCAAATGGATGTTAACCTGCACTTTAAACGCATCAAGCTACTTGATTTTATCCTATCATGTGAAGTAACATAATCCAGAGTGACCCGAGTGGTTAGGGAAGAAGGAATAGTAATACAGACACCGTAGATGTAAAGTTATTCAAGTATAAATAATAAAATAATAAGTAAAGTAGAGCTTAATTAATGTACAAAGTAAAAAAAATGAAGGCCAGATAAGAAAATGATAAAAAAGAAAAGGAGTAATTAATATAACATTTATTTGATAGGCTTGTGACTCAATAAGATCCCTAAATTAATAGATACAATATGACATCAAGAACTAATAGATAGTACTGTATACTATTGATTGTTTTATTTTATTCGAATTCGTGCATTTATCTTTTTTACTATTAGTTAAGGCTGTATTTCAAATGGAACCTAGCAATTATTGATTATTAATTATTGATCATGAAGTTTTTTTTTAATATTTGTTACATCCATGATATTACTTCTTAAATTTATTCCAATTGGTGCTCTAATTAACCTGGTCAATCTACTGCCATTACATAATGAAATATATTTAGAACATTTACAATCTATCTGATAGTCTATTTTGAACAGATCTCTTAGTGTGCCAATATTTAAATGCAGTTTCATGTTCTCTTCTAACTATAGTTAGGTACTTGGTTTCCCCTACATATACGAAATGTTAGATTTAGCGCGTCATTTAATATACACTTGAAGTGCTTAATTGTCCTGTTCTATCGTTGTAGTTTGGTGGCTTAATGTCTATGGTGAGTGTTTGTTTCAATACTGTCCTTATACTATATTTAGCTGCTAACGTTTTTATTTTTCTAATCAATGAGGAATCTGGTATTACCTAGATCCTAATATGACCTTTTGGATTCTCCTGATTTACATGTTTCGAATCCGAATCGAATTTAATTATCACGCCCTCCATTGTTTTAACTAATATTTCTGTGGGTATCAATTTTCCTTGAATATATAATTAAATCTAATCAATTCCTCCGTTCTTTATTTATAATCAGCTATTTAAGAATTCTCAATGCCATTGGTTTTAAAATCTCTGTTTTCATATCATAATGATTATTCAAGTAAAAATGAAGCAGAATATCCGAACAGTTTTACTTAATATAGGCAGCTAATTTCTAATATTTTGCCATTCTGCCTCAATTTCAAACCAAGTAATGTTATCTCAACCTTAGTTTGTTCATCTAACGTGAACTATAGATCTGGTATCTATTTTTTTTAAATTAAGGAATTTTATTAAATATACTATTTTTACATCCTCTTCTTCAAATAGAACCTCTGGTGTATCACTTTCGACCAAACCTTCAAACTTGACTTCCACTATATGTCCTTAAAAAGCAGACACCATTCATGGAAGTGATGTTGAATTAAAGCCTAATTACAGGATTTGATTATGGACATGATGTCGATATGAATTCAATATCGCTTAAGATGGCAAATTTAATTCATCAACTAGGCAACTTTGTGCCTTATTGTGCATTAGTTAGTAGTTTGAATAATTTCCTCGACCGAGAATTTAACCCGAAGCATCTGTTAGAGAATCACACAATTCATTCCCTATGAAACCTAAATTATACGCCGTACCTAACTTATTGTTATTTCCTAATCTTTGCTTTTTGGTCAGATATTTTATTAGGCGAAATTTCTTGGGTTTCGTTTCCGATTTAATAGTCAAACTAGCTATAACTTCATTTGTCATTACAAAATAGACAGAATGCCACTTCGGAAAGTGCTATTGAATTAAAGTTTAATGTAAGCATTTTATTGTAAAATGGATTTCCGTATAAATTAACAATTTTTTAAGATCGAAAATGCAATCATCCGTAGTTGCCAGAATAGTTGTTTTCGAGATATTAAATTGGGGTATTTGGTTCTCAGTCTCGCAAATTATCCTCTACGTAGCTGAAGCCGCATATTGTACATAATTTTCAGGTGGATTCACATGAATACCGCTGTTCACATGAAGTTCGAAATTTGTTTGCGTACCTGAGCCGGAATTATTGAATTAAAATGTAAATCTAAGAATGGATTTTGTATATCTTTTCAGTACATACTGAATTTTACATAAGGTAGAAAATACATTTCGTCAAATAGATGGAGTCCTCCTTATTAAACACTCAGTAATTGTTGTCCGAATTCCCACCGCCAGGATTAAAACCAGAATGGCGTTTGTTCTGTCTTATTATCACAACTTAATGAACTTAATGACGAGAGGGATTCTGAATTGAATTCAACTAAAGAGAAGATTGATGAAAAGATTATTTGGTGTATTACTTGAAATTAGGGGCGATGCACAGTTTCAGTATCGTAGAATATGAACAGGAATAATTTGATTTAAATGCAACCTACTCCAATTCCCGTCCGTCAAAATTCTGGCAATTAAAGATGGGGACATAATAAAGACGAAATCGGTGCAGTTGTTAGATTTTAATTTTCTATACTATGCAGTGTTTAGTTTAAGATGACAATAATTTTAATCGTAGCCTACTTTTATACTTTTATTGAAAAGCACTTCCCAAATTATTACGGTTTGTCTTATAATATCATATCTGAGAGGCAATTTTGAACATTAATTCGAAAGCGATATCGAAATGGATTCAATTAAATAAATGGGTGTCTAAAAATAATTTGCTAGATAACTGAATGGTAGTAATATGTACAACATCGGTGCTATAGAAAATGGTTTGCAAGCCTGAAACAAATGCCTTTTGTTATAATTACTTATCGTGGCAGTTTTTCAAATAAGTATGAAATATACTTAGTTGGTGAAGTAGTTGTGTTATTTTCTGTAGTGTCTAAATTTTACTGGAAACTTATATTTACCTTTATTTAAAATCTGTCAATTCACGACGCGTTTCGATAAATAGAATAGATGTTTTCGCAACAACGTGGATTAATTTAACGATACGCACGGAACACGATAGTTTGAGCATACTACATGTAGAACTAATGTTTGCTCAATTGACACTGTTGAACATTAGTTGATACCGCCTAACAAGCATGAATGTTTTACCTCGTGCTCAAGTAAAAGAAATTTCCATTCAAACGGATTTTCTAAATGAATATTGTTTTGCATGGCTCAATTCATTAGCATTATAATATAAGCAAATGTATTTTACATCTTCAAATTATTTTTCATGAAATGTTAATTTTTAAAATTCATTTTTATTTATAATATTAATTTTACCTAATTTATGTTCACCAGTTTTTATTTCTTGCAAAACTCAGGTAAAAATTGATTCTTATTTGAACTTAATTAGCATTTTTTCATGTAATCTCATTTTCAAATTGTCTTCCGCTTTCCAACTTATAACTATACGTTTTATTTGCTTTTTTACCATCTAGCAAACTTCGATCTGACATACGATTCTCAAAAATGGAGGAACTTCGTTCTCAACTTGAAGTTACGATAAATGAAGTTGAAAGGCTTCGCGAAAAAACCAAAAACCTTTTACTTCAACAAAGATCACCTCCGCTAAGCCCATATTTTATGGATGATCGAAACAGCATAGCTAATCGTCGAAACCAAAGTTTGTCTAGTTCAAGAAGATCTGGGTCAACAAAACAGATTGAAGGTTATGCTCGAAGGATCATGGCATTGTCTGAGGCTGTAAAAAGGCTCGACGGAATACGCTGCGATTTGGTTGTCAGAAACAAGAAACTACAACTAGAAGTCGATAAATTACGAAACGGCAGTTCAATTGACGCAATTATGCCAATCGAAGTAATTTCAATTGCGCCTGTGGATGTTACGCCAGCGCCAACTGACACCATGGAAATGTCGATTGGTAAAACCTTTTTGAAATATTTTCAAATTTTATTTTTTATCTAAAACGTAAGATATTTGGAAATTAAATTGATTTTGTCACAAAATGAAAAAAGAACTTCTAAATTTTTAAAACTTGCTGTCATATTTTACTCCAACGGTTTCTACTTCTCGCTCTGATAATATTTAAATTTATTTTGATAAAATTTCAATTTTCTTTATATGTAAATGTTAATACATTAAAGGGAAACTACATAAGATTTGTTCGACTTTAATGAAATATATAGAATTTATTTAGTTTAAATTTTGGTTAATAAAGAATATAAAATTTTCCCCTATATGCTTATAATGTGTCATCGTAAGAAGTTAAATAGAACTTATTTCATGATGAGATTCTCCACTTAATAAACTATTAACAAATAAAGCGGCTTGACGCAATGAAGGCATTTTGAAGCTTAGACAACGACGATCATACAGAAATGCGGTGAATTTGACAGTATGCCGCAGTTGATATTTAGTACACGTACGACATAATTGCGAAACCAAAATGCCAAGAATCATATTGCGATAAAATTGACTGAATTCTTTTTTAACGAACTTTCTTCTATGACACATATCAAAGAAAGTGAACGGTATGACAATGTTTCTTAAAATTCATGAATGAATAACGATGTAGAGGATCCGCGGCAGAAATCTTGTCGCCAAATATGTAATCGCATAACTAATTATTGAGTGTCGCAACTAGCTCCAGTGACAATAATGACTTGAGAATTATAATAATTGAGATGAAATGTCCTTCGCTTTTTCATATATTGCAATCTATTCGTATAAAATGTACGATGCTAGATCTTGTTGTCGTAATGATTTCGTACAAAAAGCAACACAATCAGGGATTTCCCTTATATAAATGGCTTTGGGTACAGTTTATAGTTGTATTAATAACGTAAATTAATTAATATTTAAATTCATTGTACCCCTCCTTTGTGAAAAAACAAAAAGAAATTTTATCGGTTGCAAGAAACATTTCTTTCTCATAATTTCCTCAAGTATCTACTAATGAACATATCTTTATATATAAATTGGAAAGCAAAACAAGATAGAAATATGTGAACATAGAGAGAGTGTGAAAAACGGAAACCAATCAATTGCGTGTGTCACATCCAGTTCAAGCTCAATGCCTGTACGTGCTTCTTCTGCTTGCATAAATCCGGCTGCAATTTGTTTATCCATAAGGCTTCGTATGTGGCTAGCTCCCTTTTGTTTTTGCATTTAGTAATTATTTTGAATGCTACGTCTGGAGAACATACGTGCGATGTTTCGACGATGTGTTGCGCAATAGCAGACGTGTATTCACCATTTGATTTAAAACAGGCGTTTAAGTTGCAATGTTCTCTCATTCGAGTAATTAACCGTCTGGTCGATCGGCCTACGTAAGTTGATCGACAACTTGCGCATGTATATTGGTAAATAATATTTGATATCGACATTAACGGCTGTTTCTCTTTGATTGCTGGTAAAGGCAAGTGTGTTACCCTAAATAACACTCGTAGTTTAACTGCATTAAATGTGCGTGTTAATGCTGCTTCAACTTTCTTTTGTGCCATTCGGGAAACTGCATCCCCTTTAAATGGGATGTTTAGGTAGACTGTTTTCTTTTCTGGCCCGTAATACGTCTGTTTCTGTTTAATTCCCCTTTTAATAATTGATTCAATTAATTGTCTGGGATAGCCATTAGACATTAAATCGTTAATTGCTTTATTATATTCATTTTCTTTTGAATCTTGACTAACCAACCTGTCAATTCTTGAAAAGCAGCCACGAACTGTTGATAATTTATATTGAAACGGCACAAAACTGCTGTAATGCAAATACTGTGCAGACCATGTTGGTTTATGGTAAATTTGTCGGTTTAATTTACCATTAGTTTCTTTCTTTAATAGTACATCTAGGAAAGGCAGACGATCATCTTTCTCGTGCTCTGACGTGAAGCCGATATTCTTATGTGCTTTGTTGAAACTTTGAAGCAATGTTCGTGATTGCGACCTGTTCTTAAGGACAGGAAATATATCATCCACGTACCGTATATATTGAGCACATTTACTTATGTCACTCTTTAATGATGTTCTCTAGGTGCCCTAGAAAAATCTCAGCCAACACTGGAGATAAGGGGCTCCCCATTGCCACACCATCAGTCTGTTTGTAGATGCTTCCATTAAAACGAAACCGTACGTCTTTCGTGCATAATAAGATAAGCTTGCGTAGAGTGTGACCTGGCACCGGCGATGGTAATATGTCGTGTTCTACTGCTTTGACTATAATGTCAATGGTTTCATGGTACGTGGATGATATATTTCTTGTCCTTAAGAACAGGTCGCAATCACGAACATTGCTTCAAAGTTTCAAAAAAGCACATAAGATTATCGACTTCAAGTCAGAGCACGAGAAAGATGATCGTCTGCCTTTCATAGATGTACTATAAAAGAAAGATACTACTGGTAAATTAGGGCGCTAAAATCTTGAAATTTGATCATTTTCAGGTGATCTGATTTTGGCCTCGATTGATGGGTTCTCACTTGTCCCTTCTTTTTTAAGCCTTCCATCAGCTGATTGTCTGAAAATGACGTTGGAACAAGATTTTCCATTGTTCTTTTCCCAAATTTTCGAGACCGAATTTCCAGTCTCATCTTCAGGGTTGACACAATACGCACAGGAATAAAACACAACTTTTTTTGAATAGAATAGAATATCTTTCTTTGGATTCAAACCACATATG
>JAQBSW010006839.1:0-45400 GCA_029291075.1 Eudiplozoon nipponicum | reverse complement strand
ATATTGTGTGTGTGACGAAAAATAAATTTAACCTCACTGGCATTGTCTTCAGCATTCTTTATGTATGCTAGAAGACGTCCGAATATTAGCGATATTCCATGACTAGTGTTTGCGGAACTACCATCAAGCCATAGATACAGTTGGTTTTATTACATTCATTAAAAGCCCACTAAGTCATGAGCTGCAGGCTCGTCCTTGCCAGGTTTCTAAATCTGGAAAAAATCATACAGATAACCAAAAGTACATAGATATTTCCGAAATAGAATAAAGTTTATCTAATGCCTCTCATTAGTGTGACTGGCCAGATTCTGCTACTTCAAGTATATTAACGAAAGTAAATCCCCAATTGATGACTTTCGAGCAAGTCTAAGAGACAAGTAGATCAGGACACAGCACAAAATGAGAAAAAGGGCAAATGACTTTCTAAATCAAATAACAAATAGAACTCAACAAAAGTGGATATTCAAAGCCGGCCAAAATGAGAAGACGCTCAACTGATCGGTTTAGCAACGGCTTCTATCGTTGATTTCCATTTAACTAAGAATGCGCCAAGGTTGGCTAAAAACTTGTCTTGTCGAATAACCAGCTGGCAGCACTGTGAGGAGTAATTGAAAGCATGCACCATACAAAAAATTAATTCAAGTGCTGCACTGCGCAAGTTGATTCCTCGTGTTCCACATTCAAGCACAAGTTTTAATCGATAACGAAAGACGTATTTATCCTAAAAGTTTACAGGTTTGTGATACGGCAAGTAATGCCGATTCTGTTCTCCTATTATAAACAAACGAAAGTAAATCTCCAAATGGTGACCAACGATAAATGAGCAAAGACACAATTAGATTTTTTTTTAAAAACAGCTGAAAATTAGAAGAAAAATTTAGAGAGAAAGAACAAATGATTGTCTAAATTAAATAACAAATAGAACTCAACAAAAGTGGAAATTCAAAGCCGGCCAAAAAGGAAAAGACGCCCAACTAATCGGTTTAGCAACGGCTTCTATCGTTGACTTCCATTTAACTAAGAATGCGCCAAGGTTGGTTAAAAACTTGTCTTGTCGAATAACCAGCTGGCAGCACTGTGAGGAGTAATTGAAAGCATGCACCATACAAAAAATTAATTCAAGTGCTGCACTGCACAAGTTGATTCCTTGTGTTCCACATTCAAGCACAAGTTTTAATCGATAACAAAAGACCTATTCATCCTAAAACTTTACAAGTCGTTGATGCGGCAGACAAGTTTAAAAGGCATAAGTGAGGGAATAGACATTGATTACTTTGACTTCCAAAATATCATTTTTGACGAGTTTTGGTTGCTAAATTTTACGTCTGGTCGCTAACATGCATTGCTCGGGAAGTCGTAGCTACACACATTGAGCTAAACTAAATTGTCCGATAATTGCCAAATTCAAAATGTAACAGAGGTGGTATGCCAAAAATATGCGCAACGTAAAGACAAACATAATTGCACATTTCAAAATGTGAATAGACGAAATTAAACCACAGGCAAAAAGTAGAAAATGCAAAGCATGACAAAACCAAGGAGCGAAAACGTTATTAAGCCTTAACCCTGAATGCCGCACATAGTTGGGCCAAAAATAGTTGTCAACGCTGCGGCTAAATGAGTAGAAATAGCATTGCTAAACTGTGGACGTCAAGCGTCAAGAATTTGACCTTCGTTTTTGTTTAACTTGTCCGGATTGGCCAGCGGTCCTAAATCGGAGAACAGATTCATCCACATGTCCAGTTGCTGAAAAAAAAACAACACCTTATAATGAGAGAATGAGTTTGAATTAAGTACACGCATACGCATTTGAAAAATATGTTTTGTCTACAGATGAAAAATAAAAGAAAATGCTGTCAAAAATGGTGTCTAAGGCAGCGAAGAAGTTATCAATTGTCAGGAAACACCCATTTAATTCGTGCTGCCAACATTTGCGATCGGAGAAGTTATTCTTATATATTTCAAAATATCTTCCGGAATTTTTTACTTGCATCGCAATTAAATGAACATCGGTTGTGCGGGCAATGAAAGCAATTACTTTAATCAGGTTTGCGATCTTAGTATAAACACCTGACCCATAATGGACATACCTTTATCCGTATAAACTAAGCATTGTATAGTGTAGAAAAGACAATTCATCCGGTATGAGTTGCCTGTAGTACAGAAAGAAAAAAATTCCAAGCTTTCATTGGAAAGCAAGCCGAGGTTAACTTACTCATATCGCTACAGATGACAAATGGCACGCTATCCGAAAACATGCACTGCCTGCTTTTCAGATTGTGGTGGATCTAAGCACGATGACATGTCACCGTACAGTCTGCATGGGCTACATTGCCACGACCCGTGACAAGATGCCGTTTGGGGTCCTGGAAAATTCACTTCACCACGACCAGATTGAGGTCAACTGCATGATCGAAGAGCCTATTTCAGTTGTTGCAGCTCTTTTCAGCCAAGGTTAATCATTAAACAAACCCCATTACTCGAGCAGGTTTGACGTGGTTTGGCGTCCAAACACCGGTAAACAATAGACTTCGTGAGCACCGTTCAAGACCAAAGACCAAATCTGATAGCTGTGCATAGTCGTTTGTCATTAGCAGAATAGTGAAGTGTAGTTGCGTATACATTTACAACTCTGAGAACCGGGTTTTAACGCTAAACGGAGTATAGGCCGAAGACAAGGCTTCTCAGCAACACTGTATAGGAGAAAGGAAGTGCCATACCAAGCTGCGTCACTCTTGCTTTAGGATTGAAGATAAATCGCATTTCCAGTGATTTAAGCCCGAATGTGTAATTGTTCCGTGCTCAAAGCAATTCTACCCTTCTAGAGACAAATAATGAGGATACCACGCTGGCACATTTCACCAGCTATAAAAAATAACTAGCTCGCGAGGATTAGCAAAGACCAGCGGAAGTAGACCATATGTATTTTCGTGTTCTGCTCCAGAAAATTAAAAGAGCGTCGCCAGTTTCTGTCCTCTTAGTTACCTCTGGAACTCATTCATGTGAGCACATCTTTTTACGTATTCTACTGACTGAACATGTACTAGCCGACATTTGATTGAACGTTTGAAATTAGCGCGGAGTGTCTTAGCGCTTCGCGTGGATTACATAATAGAGAAGCTGGATTCCGGTAAGGACGAGGTTGTATCGATAATATTGTTACCTTAAGGCTAGTTCTGAAGCAGTCACATTTATAACCCCGTCCCAAAATAGCCATCTTTCTAGACTTCAAGGGTGACTTTGACTCTGTGGATCGCAATATTCTATTCGATATTCTGTCTAAAAGTGGTGTACCCAACGAATTTGGAAATTTTTTACACGCTTTCTACGCAAACAGATCTGGTCGCGTTAATGTCTAAGACGAATTCACACACAACTTTACTACCAGCAGTGGTGTTCTTCAATGATGTCCAATTTCCCCCTTTTTGTGTAATTTTATAATAGATGGCAGTATGAACAATACTCTTCTAAACGTTCAGGATTCAGGTGTTGAAGTTCCCCCTGACGGTAAACTAGTCGAACTTGACTTTGCGGACGATATCGTATTATTATTAAACAATCGAGATTCTACTCAGGACACATTGAATAGATTAACAGACGTTGTTCCGTCTCTCTGTATGAAATTCGCACTCCAAATGTGTTACTTTTACAGGATAACTCACGCCCATCAAGCTCTGCAACTGCAGAATGAAGATCTAGACATAGTTGACAAGTTTACATATCTTAGAGGTTCTATCAATAACTTAGGCAATATGTTTGACGAGGTCAGAAGGAGAATCGTGAAAGCTAGAGTAGCTTTCTCGAACATTCGCTGTTTATGGAGAAACGCGAGTATTTCACTGTGCTTTAAAGATCGTGCTTACAATGCATCTGTACACACAGTTTTACTATACGCTAGTGAAACCCGGCCTCTTAGAGTTCATGCTCTTAGACGCTTTCAGGCATTCGATCATCGTTATCTGAGAGGCGTAGCACATGTTGGTAACCAACAACGACTAACCAACGTTAACATACGTAGACGTATTTTGGATCTGCCAACAAGTGCTCCTCGTTAGAAAAACAACTAAGACTGCATCAACCACGTTGGCTCGATCATGTTTTGCGTATGCTCTCAATTCGATTGCCCAGTAGAGCACTATTCTCTCACTCAGCGCCAGATTGATATAACAAGCATAGTGGGCAGATTTTACATGGCAGAAAAAGTTAAAGTCAACTACATCACAATTTGGTAGTATAGGGCATACTGGTCTGCCAGGATGGGGTCCGCGTGGCATCATAGTTCTTCGTTGGAAACCCTGCGCAATATGGCATCGAGTCGAGTTCAGTGGAGATCTTGTTGCAAATGCAAGTATGTATTAGGTTTTGCGAACCGAGTAACAAATTAGTTCAGTTGTGACCAGAAGGATAAACCAAAGGCAGCATGAACGGAAAGTATAATCTCATGCACATTCGTTTCGTGCTTACTGGCGACTCATCAGTAGGAGCCGGTATTACGCCCTTTAACCACTATATATTTGGTAGAAGAATGTGGAATAATAGGACGGTACAATCTCCTAGACGAATGTGTAAACCTGTAATAGTGAAGCTAACATAATCTAAAGTCAACGAAAATACGACTTCAATGCTAACTCACACTATATAATATATATACCGAGTCTGTAAAGGATACTAACACTATGGCCATTGTGTTAGTAACTGATACCTTTTTGAAATCGATGAGTACCGGATACTAACACTATGGTTTCCGAGTCGGTACATGATACCAACCTGATATAAACTCGCAAACTTGATTTAAAGAATTTTTACCACAACCCGCGCAATCATTGATTGTTTAATTCTGAATATTTGTCATGTGTATGCGACAGTGGATTATCGGTTGAAAAAATGTTAATGATTTTTTACCCATGATGATGATGTTTTTAATTATCAATATGATGGTGATGCTGATTTTGAAAGAGTTATTACTTTCGTTTCGTGCTTACTGGCGACTCATCAGTAGGAGCCGGGAAATTTTATCGTCCTATTATCACACATTCCTCACCCAAAGATATAGTGGTCAAATGGCGTAATACCGGCTCCTACTGATGAGTCGCCAGTAAGCACGAAACGAATGTGCATGAGATTATACTTTCCGTTCATGCTGCCTTTGGTTTATCCTTCTGGTCACAACTGAACTAATTTGTTACTAGGTTCGCAAAACCTAATACATACTTGCATATATATTAGTTCTTCGCAACAAACAGTAGAATCATCTGCGTAACTTTTTTTCTTAGTGGGGCACAGGTGGCTTCGAGATTGGGTTTTTTATGACGTGATACAGTGAAAACCGCGATGAACATGTATTGTTGATGTTGCCCTGCCGTAACGCTGATTTGGTCATAATGGCGTTGTGTAGAGGTTTACTTTGGCTCACTTCTGTATGTTATCTAAATAAATGTACTCACAGTAACCAGGTGTTCTCCATCATAAATTTCACTAATAATTTGCGTGCATAAATTACTATTTTTGCCGTGATTTATAAAAATTTCTTGTTCTTTTTTGTTTCTCTTATGGTTATATGGTAGTGAAGCAATAGTTAGTATTGACTATTGTATAGCTGTGTATGATGACGGATGATGAGACTAGTCTAATGCAAAATGAAGCATATACTTACATAAAATGGTCATAATAACCAGGTGAAAACTCTTCAACCCATAAATTATGATTAAAGCAAGTAACTAATATAATATTTTTAAAGTTTGAAAGGAATCAAATAAAAAAGAGTGCGCATTGTATACGAAAAATTATAGTAAAATCATTCCATAAAATGTTTAACAAAATGAAAAAACGATTCGTTGTTAAAATAATTTTCAGCCCTTACACTAGGGAACGCTTGAAACACAAATGTCCGAAAGTAATTGTTCTAAAAAGTTATTGACTTAATTTATAAATTTATATATTACCTTTGTAAGGCGCTTAATAGCTCCTTCCATTAATAACTTGAATAGCAGTCGTTTCCTTCTATTCGTCAATACTTAAAATAGAACATGGTTTTCAACATCCTTCTACTGCAGTAGACTCCATTAGTATAAACTCAAGATTTGCGCCACACTGATTCTATACAGCCCACTAATTCAATCTCAATGTAGAATATGAACTAGAAATAGACTGACCGTGTTAATCTAGACAAGGATCAGGTAATCTACTAATGTTTGTAATGATACTATGTATAAGCAACTAGATAATACAAAGTTATGCACGAAAATACTCTAATGATAAGATACAAGAAAAAGTTAAACTATTAATCAATAATATGATTGCGAAGATTGAATTGGATCAAGCACACCGTAACTAACATACAAAGATATACATTTGCGCTCAGAAGGTATGGTTTAATTAAGAAGCATAAACCTGATAATCCGTTAATAATTATTGTTAATGTCCAACACTTCCAAACACATATAATTCCAAAGTTTTTATGCTACAGAACAAGGAAATATTCGTTCTTAGACCATACATTGATGAATCCATACCACTTGGTTGAGATTGTCGATAAAAGTGTACAAAAGGAAAGCGATAGTTTGGCGAACTTAGATATGGTCTCACTGTACACCAATATACCCATACCCAAAGCACTTGGCTATTTTCAGCGTTTCGTGGTTGATAATGCAGTAATATAAGAAGTAAAATGCCGAGATATTTTATGGATTGTATGAAAAAATGTACGGCTTCTACTTATTTTATATTTAGGAATTAATTTTATAAACAGTATACAGGTGTTTCAATGGAACAACCACCGTCAGTTCCAACAGCCAACATCTTCATGAATTACGCGGAAAAGACATCTTAGATATGAGAAACCTAAATCCAAAATTAAATGTACAATTCTTGGATGTTAAATTAGATATATTGAACCAGTAGAGGATGAAATGATAAATTTCTTAAATCTAGCCAATCAATTGAGCGAGCCGAAACTTACGACTGAAAATGAATTACTATCTCTGGATGTTAAATTAATTAAAAATTGTGCAAAAATAGAACGAGATGTTTATAGGAAGGATACTTTATAAGGTACACTTCCTAATTTCAAAGCAAATCATCCCTATAGAATGAAAATCAGTTTTCTAAAATCGATGACAACTAGAAGCTTAAGATTGAGATATGAAACCTATGGAGATTGAATTAGGTAGAATGCGAAAAGTATTCAGTGATAATGGGTATCCTCTAAAATAAATAGAAGTGTCATGAGTTAATTTAATTATATTTGTAAATAAGTAAAACCTGAAGGTCATGGTAATACCTGACTGAGAAACTAAGCAAGAAGATAAAAACGGTGACAGCGAAATAAAGTATACGTACCATTTTAAAACGAACCCTTACCCTAAGATTTAAACTTCCCAGCCACAAGAAGAAAATCGAACCGTTAGACATATCATGGGTGTATGAAATTTAATGTAATGATTGCCACCTTATGAATGTAGGTGAAACCAAATTATAATGTCAGTTTTTCGCCTAATTAAGTATAAAAATGGAGGAAGCAAAGTGGAACAAAAATATTACACATGAAACAGTATAAATGAATGCGAAACATCGTAATTTGCTGACTAAAATTGCACAAATGCGAACCGCTGCAGAATAACAGGCATAAGTCGAGCGAATAATAATGTGTTCCTCGAAAATACGCTAAAACTGACAAAGAAATAGTTCAAAATCCGTTGATCTACAAATTCAGAAAGCACAATATTTGTTAGCAGGTGCATAACACATACAACTAATCATTAACAACTTACATTTTTATTTCCACCGGAGGGTTTCACGTTGTTCCTATTTGTTGCAATACCTGTCGCTGACTGTACTCTATTTGAGGTAAGATCACCTGTTACAGAAAAAAAGCATCAGCATATCGATCAAAATTAGCAAGAATAAAATGTGCAATCGCACATTCTAAAACTAACCATAGAGCTAGTACCATGTACCTTTTCGGTACTATAATGTTGGTATCTGTTACTAACACAATAGTCATAATGTTAGTATCCTTTCCATCAATAAATTCAACATATAACAGTTAAATACTGTTTGTTGCGGAGAACTAATATATATACAAGTATGTATAAGGTGTTGCGAACCTAGTAACAAATTAATTCAGTTGTGACCAGAAGGATAAACCAAAGAATGCATGAACGGAAAGTATAATCTCATGCACATTCGTTCCGTGCTTACTGGCGACTCATCAGTAGGAGCCAGTATTACGCCCTTTAGCCACTATATATTTTGGTGAAGAATGTGGGATAATAGGTTTACACATTCGTCTAGGAGATTTTGCCGTCTTATTATCCCCCATTCTTCACCCAAATATATATAGGTTAAAGGGCGTAATACCAGCTCCCAATGATGAGTCGCCAGTAAGCACGAAACGAATGTGCATGAGATTATACTTTCAGTTCATGCTGCCTTTGGTTTATCCTTCTGGTCACAACTGAACTAATTTGTTACTAGGTCCGCAACACCTGGTCAGTCTGTTTTATTAAACGACATTGCCGTGTACAGGGCCAGTATGTGATGAGTTTCTTATAAGAACGAAACCGGTCTACTGGATGAATTGCCTTCTCTACACTATAAAATATTTAGTTTATACTGAAAAATGTATGTACATAATGGGTCAGGTGTTTATATAAAGATCGCAACCATGACTAAAGTAATATATGCTCATCCTTTACATGGTACCAGCAAAATGGAAAAAAATGGACAAAATTTCCAAACAAATGGAGAATTAAAACCAAATTTCAAAACTTTTTTTCGTAAAACTTCATTTCAAAAGGCACTTCCACAAGTGTCGTTGTGTGTGTTCTAGAATGGCAGACCGGGCGTGGCCAATTAGAAATTTAGGTCAAAAGAGATGCCAGATAGACACAACCTGAAGGACGAAATCAGAGTTCTTGATTAGTTTCTCTCTCTAACTTATCCAATGATTACCGGATACCTAATATCATCAAAATCCTACCATAAAGTGTGCGCGTGTTGCCATTATAAACTAACAATTGCACAACATAATAAATGCGATTCAACAACTAGAAAACTCGTCAATTAGTATTTATATTTTATATATATATATATATATATATATATATATATATACATACATATACATATACTATCATAAGTAAACATAAGAGCAAGGATGCTACAATCAGTTTTCGTCTAATGGTTTAAGAGTTTTGTAAAATAACGTAAGAACAAGAATAATTTAAATATTCGAATCACTATGATGACAGACATACCTTGCGCGGACGAAGCAGTTCTCTGATCCAACAAGTCTGACGGTAAAGTAAACAATTGCATTCCGGCCATGTTTCCAAGAGCAGAAAAACGCCCAGAAGAATCGATGTTTTGACCTTTTTGGTGTGTAGCCAATGTCGTCAGTTGAGATGCGCCAGTATTCGTAGTTGCAGTCGACATTCCACTAGTGTTGCTTGGACCCAATTGATTTCCCATTAAAGACATGTTAACGCCTCCAAACAGGCTAGTGGCGTCAAATGACGATTTTGGGCCACACGCCAATTGTGGCGAGGTAGCAGAAGCATAGCCGCCAAACAAATCATTACTACTGCTCGGTCCAACGATCACCTAGAAAAATTAAAACGATCTCTGTAAATACACATAAGTTGCAATATTTAAAATCACTCGCCGAAAACACCGAAATTTTTTTTTAATAACTAGTTTGTTGATAATCTATGCTCATACATGCGCAAACTGATATCTTAATCTTCCACATCATGGATTAGGAATAGCGTCATGGCCAAAAATCAAACTTTACAAAGCCTCTTCCAAAAAGTTCCTCTGCCGCCAATATTGTGTCTGTTTTGTGGCAAACCAATGTCTTGTAGCCAAGTGTTTGATGCCCCGAACAATAGTCTACGGTCAACAAAGCGCCGTCATCATTTTCCTTTTACAGACCAAAATTTTTCTGGTATCCTGGTCAGCAGGATATATAGGACAGACAAGAAAAAAATATTACAATTCAAGAATTGATGCTCCATTGCCGCGTAGCGATGATAAAGGTTTCGTAGCCATGTGCGGCTGTAAAATAACACAAGCGAGCATGTCAAGTGCTTCGCGTATAAATTACATCTATTCTTTTTGCTCTACGATATTGTGCCAATGACCGGTTTCATCAAACAGTCGCAAGTTTCCATCCGCGTATTGCACGCTTGCACTCATTTCGTCATTACTTATTAATGTTAAGTGCTAACTACACAATAAGACCAAATTTGAGGATAAAAATATATATATTTATATATTTTTTTTAAATATATATATATATATAAATATATATATAAATATATATATTTTTATATATATATTATATATATATATAGATTTATATTATATATCATATTTATATATATATATATATATATATATATATATTTATATATATATATGATATATATATATATATAAATATATATATATTTTTTAAATATATATATATATATAAATAAATATATTTATATATATATATATATATATATATATATATATATATATTATATATATATATTTATATATATATATATATATATATATAATATATATATATATATATATTATATATATATATATATATATATACAAATATATATATATATATATATATATATATATATATATATAAATATATATATATACAAATATATATATTTATTAATATATATATATATATATATATTTTTTTTATATATATATATATATACAAATAATTTATATATATATATATATATATATATATATATATATATATATACTATATATATATATATATATATATATACAAATATATATATTTATATATATATATATATATATATATATATATATATATATATATATATATATATATATATATATATATATATATATATATATATATATATACAAATATATATATATATATATATATATATATATATATATATAAATATATAAATATATATATTTTTTTTTAAATATATATATATATACAAATATATATATATATATATATATATATTTATATATATATATACAAATATTTATATTTATATATATATATATAAATATATATCTGTATATATATATATATATATATATATATATATATATATATATATATATATATATATACGGTGCCATTGCCAATACGACTAACCAGAACTCGCCAAATGACAGGCCAATCATTCAAAAGGTACGGGCCAGGCTATGCAATTAATCATTTGAACTATTTCTTCAACAACGTTATTACTGTTTTGCACATATTTAATTATTTTGCTATCAAAATGTAGGTCGCGACGATGACAATGGCGATGACGACGATGATTATGATGGTGATGCTGTCGACGATGATGAAGGAATAGACTGTCGGTTTTTGGACTGCTTACCACAACATATGAAATCAATTGCGGCAGGTCTTACGTATAGTAATCGCGAAAAGCCAGCAATCCACTCCATGAAATGTCACAATTCAATGGAGCCGGCTTATCCTCCAAAAGGAGTCAGCCGCAGTAAAGTAAAGTAAAGTAGTAATCCACTTAGCAACAAAAATCATTCTACCAGGCCCATTTAACTGACCAAGACCAAAAAAGGCAATTGTAAATGTGATTAGCGTTATTTGCAGGTTTATTCATTATTTAAATCAAGTGTGTAAACTTGAACTAAACACCAATCCCATTGTATTTAACCAGTCGTCGAACAACATAACAAAACTACCGCCAGCCGCAACGCACTGACGCGTTTCGACCTTCCTTGATCATCACCAGAGTACGACGGCAAACTGACTATCGAGGATCAAACCGCATTGAATATATATGGAAATCAAATTTAGATATGCGGCTCTCACCTCTAGCAGTCTCGCATACATTGAACTTGACTGGAAATGTCGGCTGCACAATTTCTATGCAGCCACGAACATTAACTGTTTGCAGCTTTCGCCACATATACATATATAGGCAATACAATTTAACAATAATTGTTTGCGCGGGTGGTGGTAACAATTCTTTAAGTCAAGTTTGCGAGCTTGAAGTAAACACCAATCCCATTGTATTTAACCAGTCGTCGAACAACGTAACAAAACTACCGCCAACCGCAACGCACTGACGCGTTTCGACCTTCCTTGATCATCACCAGAGTACGACAGAAAACTGACCAACGAGGTTCGCACCGCAATGCGTATATGTGGAAAGCAAATTTAGATATGCGGCTCTCACCTCTAGCAGTCGCGCATAAATTGTACTTGACTAGAAATGTTGACTTCACAATTTCTATGCAGCCACGAACATTAATTGTTTGCAGCTTTCGTCACATGTATAAAGGTAATATAATCAAGCGATCATTGATTGCGCGAATAGTGTTAACAATTATTCAAATCATGTTTGCGAGCTTGAAGTAAACACCAATCCCATTGTATTTAACCAGTCGTCGAACAACATAGCAAAACTACCGTCGACTGGTTAAATACAATGGGATTGATGTTTACTTCAAGCTCGCAAACTTGATTCAAAGAATTGTTACCACCACCCGCGCAATCAATTATTGTTAAATTGTATTGTCAATAAACATGTAACAAATACCATAATTTAGTTGAAGTATTGCGGTTAGACATGGCATTAACTGCTCTGTAAAAAAGCGTTCGAAAAATATAATTTTATTTCCATTAGTTAATTAAGTAATTGATAAAGAACATATTAGGCGTAAGCAAATTATTGAAACACCAAAGGCATTATATAGAACCGATTTGAATATCGAAGAGGAATTCAGTTTCAAAGAATTAGATATCTTAAAGTAGCTTCACTATCGAAGAGAGGGAACTGATTAATTATCTGATCTATGTTTTGACTAATACAAAAAGAATTCCAGTTGTATTGGTCGTTGAATGTTAGTCACAAAAAAGCAGTAAATTTTAAAACATCCAGAGTAGCATTTTTCTTTCTTTTAAACAATTGATTAATTACTTGATCCTCGTTTTGCGAGACTAGGTTTATAGTCCACTGTCATCAGTTTTCCTCCGTATACTTCGAGTCCGGTAAGCTCATTGCGCCAATAAATTAAACGATTACTAATTCGTGGTAAATTTCGTTTAAACGGCTTCTGTTTTACCAGCTGGTATATCTCTCAACCATGACTGACTTTTCACTAGATAAGTATGTGATGTGTATATGTGGGTGCATGTGTCCGCAAGTGTACTTCCATCAAAAAGAGAAATTCCAGTTACTTCATAACAAATACTGAGATTCACTAGATAAGCGTACACCATGCATGTGTCTGTATTTGTGCTCAGACGCGTAAACCAATAATTCAAATATAATTAACCGCGCGTGTCCATTCAAACAAGTTAAACTAAAGTGAGTGATGAAAATTACTCTCAGCACACGTCAAAATAATCGTTTTACATTTCCTCCGTTAAATGATAAATTTACGAGTGATCTCCTTAATGAGAAAGGGAGCATAATAACGTGAATACACCAGTCGCAAAGTCTTGTCAGACTAAATACTCATGAGTTAGTAAGGTAATAATCTTAATTAAGATAAAATTATAATATAAACGCGGATCAGAAAGGTAATTTAAAAATTACCTACTGAAAGTGACATCATAGTAGTATTGTAACGAAACGATGTTATTTAACGTAATGTTTGTGATGTGATACAGCGAAAAACGCATCGAAGCTGTATTTTCGAAGTTGCCTTGCTTTAAAGCCGACTTGGCGGTAATTTTGTTGTGTAGAAAATTAGTTTGCCTCACCTAAGTGGGTTATCTAGATAAATATACTCATATTATCTAGATTCTCCCACTCATAACTTTCTTTTATAATTTGTGCGCCTAAATTATTATTTTGGCATTACTAACACGTTTTAAAAATTTCTTGCCGTTTTGTTAATTTTCCAATAGTTGTATGGTAGTGCAACATTAATCACTAATAACTTTTGTGTTTCTGTGCATGATGATGATGATAAGGGACCTAAATAAAAATGCACAGTAGGATAACAAGTAATAAAGAATGCAACCAGAAGATAATCATAAAATTACTTAAGAGATCGTTAAATTTTTATACCCTGCCATCTGTAAATAAATAGTAATCCAACTTTTTTACCTTTTCACTTTATCAGAGTTGCGAATGTGATTCATGCAGTCTTCGCTTACCACCATTATTTACTGCTGTGTTCTAAATCGCGCCTGGTGGTTTTTCTACGATTGTATCATTTATTATGTTATCTCTCATCTTAATTTCGAAAGATTCATCATTCAATATTGTCGCTCAATTACAAACACACATAGATACACGTCTACAACCATCAAAGTTAGTTATATGTTCTTTGTTGGAGAGACCTAATATATTCCATTTTGTGTTAAGTAATGCATACCTGGCAACACAATAATTTAAGCAGGACCTGAAGAACATACAAAAGTCGGCTCATACACACGTATTGCATGCTGACTGGCGAATGATATCAAGATTACCAGCATATCTGAACTATTTTTAAAGTTAATTCTATTACTTTTTGGAAACCCATTCGTATAGGAGAATGCATAGTCCATTTGTTCAACATTACTTCACCAAGTATACAGTAGCTATTAAGCATAATATCGATTCATACTGATAAGTCGCCAAAAAAAGCACGAAACACATGTATACATGTGCTAAAACCTTTCGTTAATGCTGACTTTAGTCATTTTTTTGGTTATATTTGAATCAAGCTGTTTCTAGGTTTGCAATACCTATTATCAAACTAAGTTAACTGGAAGGCGTACAATATTTGATCTAGTAACATTTCCAAATTTTCACGCAGTTCTATGTTCCAACTTTCTTTCCTACATTTGGAACATAGTTTCATTCAAGTACCTCATGTTTCATTCTTTGCATGGAATTTCACATGCTCCTGATTTCTCTAATGATTCAATTATCCAATTTTGATTTGGAAGTTAAGTGCGTAGAGATAGGGATTTTTATTGAATGATACGTCTACTGTATTGTAATGCTATTGTTTTTTATTCACTCGTTTAGATTGGAGTCAGATATTACTATGAATCTCCGATCCACCTTCATTCGATCTGACTTTCAATTTTGATTAAACTTACATATAACATTCATTATAGTTTCTTCTACTAACCTTAGAAAGTACCCATTAATACTGAATATTTCGCGTAGTCTAACTTATGCAACCTCCCTATATTTTCTTTACATCATGTTTGCGAGCTTGATATCAACACCAATCCCATTGTAATTAACAAGTCCAACTTTCTAGTTTATTTTTTATCAATGTTGCAAATTTGATATAAACACATGAACAATTATGTACATACATTTGTCAGTATAAACTACGTATTGTATAGTGTGGAAAAGGCAATTCATTCAGTAGACCGGTTTTGTCTTTATTTGGGAATTCATCACATATTGTCCAGAATTTGGGTCAGGTGTTAATATGAAGTTCGCAACATTGATTAAAAGTAATTGTTATCTATATATTTTTTCTGCAGACTCAGACACCGAATTGTATTCTATACGAATGATGCTATTTGAAATTAATAAATCTCCCCAGTAAATCCGTCGTAAAGTCCATCCCCTCCTCAACGTGGTACGACGGTGTCAACCATGTCTCGATGGCCAATCGTACATGGGCTAACGGGGCTATGGCGGTGGTGTCACCAGGGCGTGGTGGATTTCCGACCGGCAATCGGATCTCCTATAAAATACCACATGAGCCCGACGACGGCACCATGACTCGGCGTGTGTTCCCCGCCACAAAAGGGTTCAACAGCCACAGGATTACATGGACTCCTGGACAGTACCCCGTACTTCCGAATGGCGAATGAGCTCTCAACAGCCACCGGCAACCATGCAACTTACTGCTACCTTGCAGACTGCGCTTTGATGTGCAAAGGCTAGAGGTGCGTCCTCGATCAAAAAGCCAAGTGGTGAGGGGACACCACTTGTACCAAATTCCCAAGAAACTCCATGAAGGAGCCGGCTTATCCTCCAAAAGGAGTAAAGAAAAGATAAAGACCCAGTAAATATCTTTCTAGTTTTTCACCACTTCTAATTAATTTTACATCAAGAAATGGTAATTCTCAACACGACTGCTTGTCAATCGCAAATTTAGTTCATTCAATTGATTACCTAAGTTTAATAAATTTATTACGGCATCCACTTCTTTATTCCAAATAACAAATATGTCATCCACAAATAACACATACCGTTATGACTTTATAGCGTCATATCTTAGATTGTTATCACCATGTACTGGAAGAGGATTTAAATAAAGGAGAGGTTAATGATGTTTATGTCCAAGGATAGCAGGCCATTGCGCGGTGAAGATAACCCGGAATGTGCTTGAAATCTGCGCTTCGCTGACACGAACGAGATGGACTTCAGTCATATTGTCGCTGCTTGTAACTGTAAAATGTAGAATGCTGTGGTGCATAGAAATTTCGCCGCTAACTTAAAGTAGGGGAAGCGAACTGTCCGATCATCTTTGTTGTCTACTTTTCATACGGGAAAGCTAATAACCTGTTTTGGTTTGCATTGGTCAATGCAACATATGCTTAAAAAATAAGAAACACGTCCCTTGTCGTTTACACATAAGAATGTAAGATGTCTCCAGAAACACATAAGCTAGTGCTGAATCAAGACCTACGTTATAAATGACAACTCGTACGGCTACTTAGTAATATTAAACAGAGGCATAGACCATCGACCAGATTAAACTGCACACTACAGCGTATCAAAATTCTCTACCTATGAGGGGCAAGGTGAAGTAGTACAGCTAGAAAGCAAGAATTTCTGGTCTAATCATTGCCCGAAGATAGACATTAATATTATAATTTATTTATTAAACAAATAAATAACTAAAATAACAGGAGTAATTATATTTTGAAGGGTTTTTGCGCAGTGCGAGCTTCTTATGATGATCTTCTGCGAGTTGCGTCCATGGGCTGTTGCTTTGCACTATCAGTTTCACAAAGATTCGATTGATCACCATTTTCCAGTATGAACCTGTTTTGTCTTCGATCAGGCTGGATGCGTATTCGTCCCTTCAACATCGTTCATAATAACCATTGGAAATACGGTGTGAAACAATCTTTGTTTACTGGCTACAATTCGGCGCATTGTATCCAGCACCATCATCAGGCCACTAAACACAGTACACTACTCACAATAGCACATTTAAGCAAATGTGGTAACCTCGTTCCGAAACCTTTTCTTTTTTATATTTTTTTAACTCACACATTGTTTTAAACAAAGAATTTGTCTCAGTAACTAAACTCAATATATGCATATGCCTAGCGCATATGAAAATCCTTATTCAACAAATATATATATTTTTTTTTTTCTTCAAATTTTGTCTATCAGACGAATAAGTAGTTTATATATATATATATATATATTTCAAATTTTGTCTATCAGACGAATAAGTAGTTTATATATATATATATATAATATATATATATATATATTATTTCAAATTTGTCTATCAGACGAATATAGTTTATATATATATATATATATATATATATATATATATATTTCAAATTTTGTCTATCAGACGAATAAGTAGTTTATATATATATATATATATATATATATATATATATATATATATATATAGGTGTGCATATATTGAGTTTAGTTATTGAGACAAATTCTTTGTTTAAAACCATTGGTGATTCACAAAAATGAAATATAAATGGAACGGTTTCGAAACGAGGTTACCGCATTTGTTAAAATCTGCTGTTTCTGAGTATTGTGCTGTGTATAATGGCCTGATGTCGGTGCTAGATACAATGCGCGAAAACGTAGCCAGTAAAAAAGGATTGTTTAACACCGCAATTCCAATGGTTAGTATGAACAATGTTGAAGCCTTCGGAAAAAAGGGACAAATACGCACTCAGTCTGATCGCAGACAAAACGGATGCGTACTTGGAAATGGTGATCAATCGGATCTTTGCAAAACTGATAGTGCAAAGCAACGACGCGCGAACGCAACTCGTGGAAAACCATCAGGAGTAATTACAGTAAAAGCAGTACGGCCATGAATAGCACTAACTGGCTTATTCAATCATTGATATAAAAATATTTTCAAATTTTATGTATCAGATGAATAAGTAGTCAATAAATAAAATATTAGGCGTAGTGATTTTCTGGAGGCATTTGATAGGTGATATAGAGCTAGTTTAATTGGTCAATACGAATTCAACATCTAATAATCATATAAATTCAACCAATGATAATTAGCGGCTTCAAGAATAGTATGGAATGGCCTTATAAAAGGACATTATTTTGATTCTATGGGCTCAAAGACTTAACAAAGCTTTTTACTTACTTACAGATTTAAATTTTTCAAATGCTCACGTGGGAAGAGGTACTGAATAAGGAGACCATAATTTAAGAATGAGTCGGCTTAGTAATGGTGGAGCAAGATTTGGTGACTCGAAAAGCGTTGCACAGTTCAAAACTATGAATATATATATATATATATATATATATATATATATATATATATATATATAGTGAGTGTGTGTGTGTGTACATGTTTATAACTAACTTACACCGCTAGTTATGCTGTTTTCTTCAGGTCCAAATATATTATTCCACTCTCGAGTAAATTCGCTCTCGTCGTCCACAAAGTCAATGCCACCAGTCTTGCGTAGACAGGCACCAGCTTCATTATTTGTTGCACCGCTTCGCGCCATCAGAGTTGACATTTGTTGGCAAATTCCATTGATTGAGTTACCGGCGGAAGCTGGCACGGGCTGCAAGGCACTGGCATGTGTCTGGCCACTAGTCCTTGTTGGGTTTGGCATTAGAAACTGCGAATGACTTACTGACGACGACCAATTAGCATTATGCTGTTGTGGTACATTTCCAGAAAAACCTGAAACACAACATCCAAAATATGAAATGAATCAAAACGAAGGTAGGAATAGGAGACCAGAGAGGACCCATCTTCCCTTGTTATGTTATAGCTATTTCAGCTGTCAGATCTTATTGAATCTCTGTTTGTACAACGGTATGATGATGCAAAGATGTATTAGGCTTCGCATTGACTACTAGTAGTTCAATTACAGACTGGAAGAATACACTATGGCGAATCCCAGTGACGCATGCGTGTTTGCTTAATATCTAAACACCAATAAAATTTAGGTAATATCCGCGACAAAATACGGCGAAATGGACTAACGACAAAGGTTTCTGTAATCTCTTATAGAGAGCAAGAAACATGCAGTATCCTAATGAATACACACTTGGTGTCAACGACGGTGGGCCCTAGCCAACTGTACTAGCATAATTATCTTTGAACATCGGGTGCACATTGTTACTCATTTACCACATTCTACTTTACAAATTATGATGCTCTCATTCAGACGACAGGTCTGCAATGCTAACGAAAAGTAGCTATATGTAAAAAACGAGAAAAGCGACTGGCATCGCAATTTCTTCAAACTGAGGTAGAACAACCGCCATTATATACACAATGGATTCCTAGATGTCATTTCGGCACTTAAGTGCTTCTGATGAAAGACTTTGATCCTTAAGTAACGTGGTTACCGACAATACTGGAGTCCGTTATGAGGTAGACTGGTCATTGCTATGTATGTACTCATGTTGGTATTAATGAGCTTACGCACTAACTCACAATCCAACACGCAGGTAACCAAATCTCGTCTGACTGCAAATTAGACTAGTTCTAAATTATTTAATCAAATGAAAACTTAGAATGATTATAACCGAAAAATTGCAATGTTTTGATCAGTATTCTCGAAATAAAACGACTATTATCCACACGAAAATTGGCGATTACTAAATTCATGGTTGCGATCTTGCTATAAACACCTGAACCATTATGTACATACATTAGTCGGCATAAACAAAGTAATATGATTAAACAATAATTGATTGCGCGAGTGGTGGTAACAAAATTTTGAATAAAATTTGTGAGCATGAAGTAAACACTAATCCAATTGTATTTAATCAGTCGTCGAACAACATAACAAACGTACCACCAGGCACACGTATTAGTATAAACTAATTATTGTATAGTGTGGAAAGGGCAATACATCCCTTACGACAGTGTGGCTCAGTTGTTAGAGCACCAGATTCCGAAGCAGATGTGCCCAGGTTCGAGCCCTGTCCGCGGCGAATTATAGAAAGAACGTGATGAGTTCCGAATAAGGACGAAGCCGTTCTATTGGATTAATGGTCTTTTCCACACTATACAATGCTTAGTTTATACTGACAAATGTGTGTAAATAATGGGTCAGCTATTTATATCCAGATCACAACTTTGAAAAAATGAATTGTTATCAACGCCCGCGCAATCAATGTTCGTTTTATTATTAAATTTGTTTACATTTTATAAAATAATAAACTGTGATATATTAAAAAAACAATTGACATCATCAATGACATTAAGCAGGATTGGCGCAGTGAATAGGGTCCACAGACTCCGAAACACATGTGCAAAGTTCGAATTCCATCCGCAAATTTTGAACACTACCTGAAAAGTTCACAATAAAGACGAAACCGGTCTACTGGATAAATTGCATTTAATGTCTGATGAAATTTCTAGTTTATACTGACAGCAATATATAATCAAAGTCATATACATATATATATATATATATATATATATATATATATATATATATATATATATATATAAACATATATATATATATATATGTGTGTGTTTGTGTAATCCATATAAAATTAAGACACCAGAAGGTGGAAAATGCAATTAAGCATGTAGACATCGGCTTCGCTCTTACCAAGTACTCGCCAGAACCGCTGCGTACGGGGAAATTTGCTTAAGAGTCTAGCAACTAATCCAGTGCGCCATCCTAGCCGAGCTCTATATGTAATTTTCAGTTATATACCAAATTGATAGCTTGGTCAGTCTTTCCTTTAGGTAGAGTTCGATTACCAAAATTGATGTATAAAAGCTTCGTCTGTCAATCTCTATTTGCCATTACATATCAGATCATGCTACTTGAGATGATATTTATTTAGAGCAAACTGACAGGCCTTCATTTGAAATATATTTTTTCAGTATAAACAAAACACATTATAGGGTGGAAAATACAATTCAGAATGTAGACCTCGATTACGCCCATATTTGGCAATCAACAAGTATACGCTAGGATTGCCGCAGTTGGAGCTCGAACCGTGGATATTTAATTTAGTCTAGAAAATCGTCCACTGCGCAACCTAAGCCGCGTTATGTAAAACCTTGTTTTCTGTCAGTCTTTACTTCAAATGGAGCCTATTCTTCGTTGCTTTCGACCCAAAGTTCTATTTAATCTATTTTAATAGAGCTCGATAAGACAGAACTTGACATACTTGAGTGAGTGTATGTTCCATCTTATGCTATGTTTAGTTTATACTAATAAGGCATGCATAATAAAATCAGACCAGTTTAAAACATTACGGCTAATCCAGATAACATGGTATCTCTAAAATGATAACAGGGCGGGCGTAGGTAGTTTTAAACTTAGGCTGAAAGTGACACTAACAAAATTCCACTTGAAGGAGAGACAGATCAAAACCATAATTAAATAGATATATATATATATATATATATATATATATATATATATATATATATATACATAACCGAATATACAAGAATAGCGCAAACGCTCCCTGGTTCGAATCCCCTGCCACAGAAATTCCGGGAAGCATTTCATGGATGCATCATAAGGACAGAAACTGTTATAGTTGATAAATCCCAACGTTCAGTTCAAAAATTTATATAATATATATATATATATATATATATATATATATATATATATATATATATATAACCGAATATAGCAAGAATAGCGCAAACGCTCCCTGGTTCGAATCCCTGCCACAGAAATTCCGGGAAGCATTTCATGGATGCATCATAAGGACGAAACTGTTATAGTTGATAAATCCCAACGTTCAGTTCAAAAATTTATATAATATATATAAATTTATATATATATAACCGAATATAGCAAGAATAGCGCAAACGCTCCCTGGTTCGAATCCCCTGCCACAGAAATTCCGGGAAGCATTTCATGGATGCATCATAAGGACTAAACTGTTATAGTTGATAAATCCCAACGTTCAGTTCAAAAATTTATATAAGATGAGGTTTCATTTTACACACACACACACACACACACACACCGCACACACGTTATAGTCCAACTATGCATAAGATAGCAAATGAAGTTGATTCGTTACATCATTGTTTAGATCCACAATAGTTATCCGGATAGCAGAACTCGAATACGCGACCATTTGGTTTAAATGCACACACAGGTCGACCTCAACACCAGAAAACTTTCTCATTGCATGCATTTGCCTGTTTTATACTACCTTCGCTTTATTTATTTCTCTATTTACATATAAATTTAGATTATGTGATAAAATCAATATGTGAATAAAATGAAAATTGGTTAATGCTACGTGTTGTGTAACAAACAGCCTTTACTAGAACGATAAGAGTTCCATATGAACGACAGATAATATTAGTTTTTTATCAAGCAATTCTGCTCAGTAATATATTTTATTTGCAGTTTGTGCTTGCTGCAATAAACATAATGTGATGAGAATCTGATTCGATTTAGTAAGATATTAATCAAATATCCGTGTTGTTTGACAGTGGGCTGTAAATATGACACTCATAAAATTTACAATCCATATTTATTACAATGACGGATAATAGTCAACGATATTTCGTTTTCCCATTGCACTGTGAATTCTAAGCTAGACGGTGTCGAAATAAGCTTCGTAATGCAACATTCTTATAGAGTTTAGGCAAAAATGATAAATAAATGGAAATTTATTAAAATTCCGTAAACAAAAACAATAAGACAGAGACAAAGACATCAGAAGACAAAAAATAAACGCTAAGACAAACAAATATACAACACAGAAACATAGATAGGTAGATACTGTTTATTGCGGAGAACTAATATATATATATATATATATATATATATATATATATATATATATATATGTGTGTGTGTGTGTGTGTGTGTATGCATATCTATATGTATGTGTGTAATTGTGTATTAGGTGTTGCGCACGTAGTAACAAATTAGTTCAAATAGGACCAGAAGGATATACCAAAGACAGCATGAACGGAACGTATAATCTCATGTGCACATTCGTTTCATGCTTATTGGCGATTCATCAGTAAGAGCCGGTATTACGCCCTTTTACCCACTATGTATTTGATCAAGGAATTAGGGACAATTGGAAAGTACCATCTCCTATACGATTGCATAAACCTGCAATAGTGAAGCTAACTTCATATAAAATCTATGACAATGTGACCTCAAAATCAACTCATTATATATAATATTTACAGAGCCTGGAATAACAGGTGTTCAGAAGTATTAGTAATTCTCAATTTAGCATATCTTGAAATTCATCTGTGTTTGTACGATGAACCAACTCGGCAACCCTATTGTTGGTATCGAGTAGTTCCTCAACAAAGATAATGTTGGTAAACTTTACCGGCTCGGTATATATTATATATAATGAGTTGCATTGTCGAAGAATTTATATAAAGTTAGCTCTGCTACTGCAGGTTTACACACAAAAAATATGAAGTGAGCATAGAGCGCAATAACGGATCCTACATCAACAAGCACGAAACGAATGTGCAAATGGGATCATGTCTTCCGTTTATGCTGACTTTCTTTTATCCTTCTGGTTCCATTTGTACTAATTTGTTAAGAGATAGACAGAGACAGAGAACAAGAACCATAGCAAAATAGGGAAATAGACAAAGAACGAAGCCGTAACAGATAGAGGGATGGTGAGAAACATATAAAGACAGGGACAGAGACAGACAAAAATTTAGACAGTGCGAGAGATTGGAGACAAAAAAAGAAATAGATACGGATACATATAAAAAAGACAGCCATATATAGAGGCAAAATAGAAGTTACATAAGGAGAGAGAGAGAGACAGAAAATGATTGATTATATCACACTTGCAAGCAAGTCCTATCGAAAATTCATTACGATTGATTTAATCTGTTGTATAAAGCAACAATCGATACAAATAGAAGGCGAAGTACTGCAAACAGCATGTAACTAAATGCAGAACTATAGAGTGAACCAGCGACATGTCAGGGCAGACAAATCGCACAAGCCCGATAAGTAAGTTAAAACACATATCTGCATTCAAATTTAAAATAATTAATAGGCAACAAGCCGCAGGGCTCTAAATTAGATCTACAGATTGACACCATGCAACATATTTTGCGTATTTAAACAATATTGACCAAAATTACTGTATCGTTGATGGAGGAAATTGATTGAACTTAGTTAAAGACTGTGTTCCTCGTCCGCCTTTCTGCATAAAGATGCATAGCCAGTGGATACTAAGTATTTAAGATGGCCATCGTTACCGATCCAAACTCTGCGGTGCACTAAAGAGACTATAAGAAAGACTGCAACTATAAAACTATACACTGATGATCCCTTGTAGGATGCCATTGTCCATCGCGAAAAGGTTTACAAGCATCACCGCGCTGCGTAATCAGACGAATGATTTAATTTCTGCAGGTTTCGAGTAGCCAGAGAAGATTGGTAGCGGCGTCATCGTTCATCATGGACCACCATAACAATTTGAATGCCACCTAGTCGAAAGCATCTGGTTAGTTCTTGAAATCAATAATAAGGTCACCGATACAGCTGGTGTAGCGAGGGACTGCGTTAGTGCATATATTTAGTGAATGCATGACAATCTCTGCCGGAGCCACATGGAAATTTATCTCGCAATTTTCTCTCGTTCTTCAGAAATTCTCCTGAATATAATGTCAGTAACAAATATTTGTGCAACAAGCAATTGATTCATACAAAAATAGTATGACAAAGTGGAAGTGTCACCTTGATTGTGCACAAGCACGATTATATTTATCCACATAGTTGGGGCCGATTATTCCCTCTAAATAAGCTTAATCTGTTCACTCATGCTGATAACAATATTTAGTTATTCCACAATTAGAATGCGCTTGAAAAGATACGAACAATATAGTGTACACGACTTCAGTTGGAAGAATAACAATAGTTTAGACGACAAAACTGCGTAAAATGCGTTAATAACCTTGAATGTTCTTTCAAATTGTTAACAACTTTCAACCAGTGTGGTTGGCCTTTGTTGGCATGCCATAGAAAAGCAGAATGGCTCTGAATACGTACCAGGAATCCCAATAGTTAATGGGTGGCCTGGTCTTCTATAATAACGCACAGAAACACTAAAAACAGCGAATAATGATTCCATGCAGAATTGCCGACGTACAAGCCAAAAATTATCTCCTTATCTGCTGAATCTCGCAGAGTGGATAAGTAAAAAACTGACTAGATGGGCTTGAAATTTGTTTCCCATGGTTGAAAAGCCTTTATTTAAATCCGGAAAAGGCCAAAATCGCTGTGTACTCGTCGGAGATTGATATGCACGGCGGTATAAGTTGGAAAGTCGAGCTCCAGGAATAAGTAAAGGCGACAAAAGACGCTATCTTTTTGTAGTGGAAAAATCAAAAGGCCAGAATATTCATGTCTGGCTTCCAGCAGTACGTGTAGATCTTCGACTGTCACAAAGACAAAAAAGAGAGTTTATCCACTTTTCCATGGAATGTGATGGCTGGCGAGCTTTTCAATCGGTTGAAATACACAAGAGCGAAACCTGTACTTCTTCTTCCTCGAAGACTAGAAATGATTCGATCTCACAAAAATGACTCGAATTCTGACTTAGTTAACGAATACAGTCGATTCTTCTGCCATTCCAATGCAAGAGTGACCAAACCAGTTATTATATCGCCTTTCCATTCAGTTCTGCAGCGACAGCCCTACTTGACTGAAGAGCTGTGTTCTTTTGCTTAAACCTGCTATTGCGAGTATTGTGCTGTGTATAGTTGCCTGAGGATGGTGCTAGAAAGTTGGCACCCAAACGTCGCCAGTAAACAAAGATGTGATAGAACCGCATTTTCATTGGGGCGAATACAAAACCAGCCCGATCAAAGACAAAAAGGAAATGGAAATTGTGATCAATCGGATCTTTGTGAAACTATTTGTGCAAAGCTAGAGTCCGCGTACGCAAAACGCCGCATTGTGAAATATGAAGCTGTCAATTGGCAATCAAATTTCAAAAAAATAGGGATATGTCCATGTTTGGTTTACGGTAGGATCCGCATAGGTAAACCGCAATCTGGCCCCTAGTCCAAAACTTGCTGTGATGTGCCTAACTTCACAGCACAAAAGCACAAAGGTCATCGTACTCTGATAGAACTCATTTTTAAAAGCAGACTCTGGAAATCTTCTGTACAGCATGCGAGAGTGTATCACGGTCGTCATACTAGCTCTATTAAAGGTTCGGACAAAAGTATTCTGGCCATTCGAATCAGATTGAAATTCCGATAGATGTATTACATCTGAACTACCTTGCACCGAAAATGGATAAATTGTGTAGAATATCTTCAGGGACGCTTGGGCTTCTATCAGGTGACAAGCAGTTATAGCTGAAAGCCTACCAAATATCCTCTGAAGCGCTATAAAGGAAAGGCTTAAACAATCCTGAGTTTGTCTACTTACAATTAAACATGTGAAAAATTTCGTAATCTGTACCATAAACAAAACCCTTCAAAATGCAGTATCAGCTGCCAAACTAAGAAAGGATCACAACTTCATTCGTAAGCTTCGCAAAACGTTTACTGCCAGCCAAGTGACGGAGGAAGAAAAACACTGGTCCAATGTTGCTGACTGCGAAAACGTATCGATGCCTAACAATTAATTTTAAATGTTTAAAACAAGGTCTCAAAAAAAATCAATTCAAGAATTAACTTTTCTACACGGTACTCTTGCCAGATACAGGACAATTTGTCCCACATTTCTTGAACAAATATATAGTTTGTATAGAGCGTTATACTGGCTCCTACTGTTGAATTACTCGTAATCACGAAACGAATGTGCACATGAGTTTAAACCTTTCGTTCATTTTGAATTTGATTTATCCTTCTGGTCAAATTCGTACTAATTTGTTAATAGGTGCGCAATACCTAAAAAACAGGACACTCCTGTTAATAGGCCAAAAACTCATATGGCTACGGGTTACGTTCACCTACTGTATAAGCATTATTAGTTTCTTATAAAAGATTTCATATGATTATGTGGCATTGAGTCTATGTAGTTAACTGCAAATATTTTGGTTTTTCATTGTCGATGAACACAATTAAACACTGATTAAATACAAAAGTTAGTCTCATTTCTTTTTTATAGCGCATTAAATATATCTGATTCCATGTATGACTTAAAAACGGTGCGAGTTCTAACAAATAAACGCATATTTTTCTTGAAAATTTCACACCATCTGCTATTAAAAAGGTCAAATACTTATACAGGAGACATTCAACGACTAATAATCACCTTTAGACACCTGTATACCTTCCCCATGGGGCTTACCAGATTTCGCTTTCTCAGACAGCGTAGGCGAAGTGCGGAATAAGTCATCCAAAAAGCACTCCACTTCTGCACGTTTACTAGCTAAAACACGTAAAGAATCGAACAAAAATTGAAATACGTTAGGTAGAATCAACAATAATGCAGAAATATAAAAATTAAAAAGGTTTATTACAATTTGCCTAATCGACAGCGTGTATGTTTTGACCAATTCTGATTATGAAGTGCTATAAACAGATGTAGCTGTTAAATACTGTTTGTTGCGGAGAACTAATATATATGCAAGTATGTATTAGGTGTTGCGAACCTAGTAACAAATTAGTTCAGTTATGACCAGAAGAATAAACCAAAGACAGCATGAACGGAAAGTATAATCTCATGCACATTCGTTTCGTGCTTACTGGCGACTCATCAGTAGGAGCCGGTATTACGCCCTTTAACCACTATATATTTTGGTCAAGAATGTGGGAGATTGTACCGTCCTATTATCCCACATTCTTGACCAAAATATATAGTGGGTGAAGGGCGTAATACCGGCTCCTACTGATGAGTCGCCAGTAAGTTGTAGCTTTTAACCGAATATTGATTACGCGGGTGGTGATAACAATTATTTTAATCAAGGTTGTGATCTTGATATAAACACCTGACCCATTATGTACATACATTTTTCAGTATAAACTAAGTATTGTATAATTTAGTAAAGGAAATTCATTCAATAGAGTTGTTTAGTCCTTATTGAGTAAATATAACGTAGTGTCCACATTTTTCCGCAGACAGAGCTCTAACGGGGCATATCTCCTTCAGAATCTGTTGTTCGAACAACAGAGACACCCTGTTGGATTAATTTTTAGCTAGTAGGGCATGCCTTTGATGCTCAGAATAGATTAGGTGTAGCCGAACAAAACTTGCTTCTCAAGTAACCAAAGTTAATTCTGCAAGGACAAGCGATGACCTCTAGCTAGTCGTACCGGCAACGACGAAATGCAAACTTCCAGCACTATCAAGGAGAACTATGTCAGCACAAACACATACAAATCAAATGCTTCTGACACGTGATGTTTTCTAGCGTTCGGTGGCAGATAGCGGAAGTTTAATATTAATTTCGCAGCCACAATAGAAAATCGCAGCATAGTTCTCTTTTACAGCCCATTCATCAATACACTTTTTTCTACGTTACGCAACTGCTCAGGATCCAATTTAAAACGCTGGTATATCGCTGTGTATTTGGCTGCGTATGATAACAAAAATCGATACAATAAGCTGTCACAGAAAACTGTATCGATCTGCTTACTTCAGTTTATTATGCCTAAGAATTTAAATAAGGCCATCTTCCGGCACCACCATGTACTTTGCTTCTTACTGATCAATGCTTTCAAGGCCATGCCTACAGCGTTGAAATTGTCTTATTTCAATAAAGCTCAATTAAAATTCTCAAATACTACTTGCAACAAACAACAAGCCAATTAATCAACTCGATCCAATAGTCAGTACAAGTTTTACGCAGAGGTAAATAAATTTATATATTCCTTCCCATTGAAACGTTTATGTCGTTAGCTCTCGTAAATAGGTAAAATCTTGATTCCTTAACATTTCTAGGTGTATGGCTTGTATTTTAATTAATTGATGGGTTCTCATTGGTCCTGAGATTCCAAAACTATACTTTAGGAAGTAAAATAAATATAAATAGATCTGTCTTGAATGAGGATACCAAACTAGTTACAAGTGTTAGTATCCGGTACTCATCGATTTCAAAAAAGGTATCAGTTACTAACACAATGGCCATAGTGTTAGTATCCTTTACAGACTCAGTATATATATTATATAGTGTGAGTTAGCATTGAAGTCGTATTTTCGTTGACTTCAGATTATGTTAGCTTCACTATTACAGGTTTACACATTCGTCTAGGAGATTGTACCGTCCTATTATTCCACATTCTTCTACCAAATATATAGTGGTTAAAGGGCGTAATACCGGCTCCTACTGATGAGTCGCCAGTAAGCACGAAACGAATGTGCATGAGATTATACTTTCCGTTCATGCTGCCTTTGGTTTATCCTTCTGGTCACAACTGAACTAATTTGTTACTAGGTTCGCAAAACCTAATACATACTTGCATATATATTAGTTCTTCGCAATAAACAGTATTTAAACTAGTTACAAGTTGTTTTTTCTCCGTGCATGATGTCAACACTGAAAATGGGACTGGAAACGAAGTCACGAAAGTACGAAAAATTCGGAAAATCATAATTCACAAATATTTCCGGATAAGCAGTGTACGGACGGCTTCAGGGTCACGGGACCAGTGACAAACTATCAATCAAATAAAAAACCAGCTGTGCATTTGGAATTGTAAAGGAATAAAGACTTTATCAACCTACGAGTGCTATCACTTTTCCCGTAAACGTCAATTGCGGTATCAGCTCGAAATATGGAAACACTATACAAACGCAAATTCCGTCCAAGGAATATATCAAAATGCACATTGATTTTAAAAATATGTCACGAGTACAATAAAATACAACTGTCACCCGAAAAAAGTTATTTAGAAAAGCCCGAGAAGCCGTACGGCCAAATAAATCAAGCCTATGTTCATTAACATTAATCCAATGTACATTGAACTACACTAAGCGTTCGATAGATTTCCAGAAAAACACTACAGAGGCATTGCAGCCATTCAAATTTATTCTATCAAAAATTGTGGCTGTGTTAGGTTTATATTGACGTGTAAATAAATAAATGAATATAAATATATATATTATACATACATAAATGTCATTGCGCAATGTTACGCTTTGATATATATATATATATATATATATATATATATATATATATATATATTCCTATGAATGAGAGCCGTAATAAAATTCATAGCACCTTTTACATGTGCATTGATAAAACGAAATTTTATCAATAGTGTTAAATAAATTGCAATACCCGTGCAAACTCTATCTAGAGTTTGAAAAAGTGAGAAACACAATTTTTATCTTATATCTCATTAAATCTTTTTCTGTCATTTATATGGCAAATGAGCAAATTATCAATATATATATATATATATATATATATATATATATATATATATATATATATATATATATATTCATATAAATATAAGAAAGAGCTTTAGAAAATGTGCATATATCAGGAAAAATGAAAGTTTTTATATGCCTAAATCAGTCAATTAATTGCGCTTAAGATTTAAGTAAAAATAAAAGAACAAGGCCATGAAATAAATTACTGCCATTTAAATTTCTAAACCGAAACGATAACGTTTGAATATTTAATTAAACAGCTTTTAGATTAATTATCAACAACTACAAATAGACTTTACCAGAAGAATTAATATAACTGAATAAAAAGAAATTGAATAATTTTGCTGTAAACTTTGAAAGATGATTACATCAAGGCGAAATAAAATTAAATAAGCAAGGAATGCTGATAGTTTACTGACGCGTGACCGCGATAATCTACGGAAGAATAACGATTAATATGTAGAGAGGGGTGGAAAACACATAAGCGAAAAGACTTTGTCCACCAAACAAAACATTTACCATTTCAAGTAAAGCACAAGTTAAGGCGACATCAGCATTAGAACTTCGTCGACTTTCGCACTGAATTCTCACTTACCTCTCTCAGCAAGAGAAAACGTTCACGGATAGGAAAATTTAAACGGAAAACTAAAACATGATCGTCACTAGACATAAGACAATGTCATATCCCACTAGGTATCAAACCAACTGAAAAACCCCCTACTGGAAAAACCAAACGAGTTATATCTAATTTTGCTTTCCATATATATATATATATATATATATATATATATATATATATATATATAGCATTGCAGTTCGATCCTCGCTAGTCAATTTGCTGTCGTACTCTGATGATGATCACGGAAGGT
The DNA here is from genome assembly GCA_029291075.1 of Eudiplozoon nipponicum. Classification (NCBI taxonomy): domain Eukaryota; kingdom Metazoa; phylum Platyhelminthes; class Monogenea; order Mazocraeidea; family Diplozoidae; genus Eudiplozoon; species Eudiplozoon nipponicum. The sequence continues at coordinate 14,041 of JAQBSW010006839.1, read as the reverse complement.
CGAAACGCATCAGTACATGTGACTGACGGTAGATTTTGCTATGTTGTTCGAAGACTGGTTAAATACAATCGGATTGGTGTTTACTCCAAGCTGGCAAACTTGATTTAAAGAAAGAACTGATTAGTAATGTGAACCTTTATAGTCGTTGCGTTGTTGATATATTTTTGTTCTGTGATAGCCGTATGTTAGAGAACTGCATAATTATTTCAATATACGTAATCCGAATATTTAAATAGAATAACAGTTAAGTGATATCGATCAAGACCAGAGTGTGTGGATTTATTGGAGTAACGGGTGTTCAGAAATAGTTGTAATTTTCAATTTTGGTGAACCATGGCAAACATTGATATCCATCATGTTGGTACCATGTACCGACTCGGCAACCATAGTGTTAGTACCATGTACCTTTTCGGTACTATAATGTTGGTATCGGTTACTGACACAATAGCCATAGTGTTAGTATCCTTTACAGATTCGGTATATATACCGTATAGAGTGAGTTAGCGTTGAAGTCCAATTTTCGACACTTTATAAGATGTTAGATTCACTACTGCAGGTTTTCATATTCGTCTAGGAGATTGTACCGTCCTATTATCCCACATTCCTCACCCAAATATATAGTGGTTAAAGGGCGTAATACCAGCTTCTACAAATGAGTCGCCAGTAAACACGAAACGAATGTGCATGAGTTTATACTTTCCGTTCATGCTGCCTTTGGTTTATCCTTCTGGTCACAATTGAACTAATTTCTTACTAGGTTCGCAACACCTAATATTATATTATCATTTTATCTTAATTAAGATTATTACTTTACTAACTCTTGAGTATTTAGTCTGGCAAGATTTTGCGAATGGTGTATTCAAGTTATTATGCTCCCTTTATCATTAAGGAGATCACTCGTTAATTCAACATTTAACGGAGGAAGTGTAAAATGATTATTCTGACGTGTGCTGAGAGGAAAATTCATCACTTTAGTTTAACTTGTTTGAATGGACACGCGTGGTTAATTATACTTGGATTATTGCTTTACATGTCTGAGCACACAAACAGACATATGCATGATTTACGCTTATCTAGTGAATCTCTTTATTTGTTATGAGATAATTGAAATTTCTCTTTTTGATGGAAGTACACTTGCGGACACAACTGAACTAATTTGTTACTAGGTTCGCAACACCTAATACATACTTGTATTTGAATATAAGTTGGAGATGAAATTGACATCTTAGCTTTACTTTGTGTTGCTGAAACGTAGAATTGATGGCGCATTTTGCAAATCAGTATTCCTTGGGAAAACACGGACAGTGCAATATTTATCTTCCAACAGCTACTGGTCATTGACAAGACAGTCTAATAAGACATTGCAGAGGGAATGGGATGTTGTGGGTATAACTCTTATCATTAAAATTTACCATCCAAATTTTGCACGCAAGTACAATCCAAATGATATGATAAAACCTGTTATGAATGTTAGTTCATGTGATGAGAAATTAATGTGTATTGCATAGAATATGTACGCGAAGAGTCAATGAAGGACGTGAAAAATAGATTTCTTGCCGCTTTTGCGTTCACATATTTTGCATCCGACTCTATGTGCTCAGTGAAGTTTCATTCCATTTGATGTCTCTGCTTTAAAATATACCTTTATAGTGTAATATTTATGTGGACCGGATTGTCTATTTAAACAAAAATAATTTTTGTGTTTCATTTTTCCAGTAAATAAGTTAACAATATGGAGCGAAAGCACGACTGCACAATAATTAAGCGATTTAAGATTGATATCTTGGAATACATATGTTTTCTATAGTAATTGAAGGCTAAATATCCTACAAGCATCATCATCATCATCATCATCATCATCATCATCATCATCATCATCATCATCACCATCATCATAAAATGGCATTTTGTTTCATTTCCATATATTCATAAGTGAAATAACAAAAAAACAAGAGAAAGACGATAGTAATAATGGCAAAAATAATACATTAGGCACACAAAATATTAAAGGATAGAGATTTAACCCTTATAAATCGATGTATATAATTTGAACATATAAGCAGAGATCCGTGTCTTTCGCACCGTTCGTTCCAGACGAACCAACGCCCATGAGGCACAATTAACCAGGCCTCTCAACTGACCTCAGTTTGCCTATTTTAGATCAGTTGAGTGACTCTTGGCAAGTGCTGGAACAGAGCGCCGTGATCGAGTGCCCAATATAGTGAATAGATACGGTTTGCCTACCCCTCCTGTAAATTCAGTCATCCACCAGAGTTGCCACGGTGGCCCCACGAGGACGTGCAATTGGCCCTTTCATGAAATGCCATAATCAAAGCAAACGACGTTGCGAATCGAGATTTAACGGGCATGGTGCATCATAGACCTGCCAAATCGAACTCGCTGGTTTTTTAATTTTTTCTGTTTATGCTTCATTATGTTTATTTGACAATAGCCTGAACAAGCCAATCAAATCTATCAGAGTAAGACAGCACGTCATCGTTCCTTCTGCATAGTTTAAAGAATAATGTTGTGCGAAAAAGTGACGCTTCTAGTTCTGGAATACTGTGTTCACTACGACCAGTTTAAAGCTTTAAAAGAATTGAAGGGGCAAATACCGTTGCTACGGCCACTATCAACCAAAATGGATCTTCACACAGTTCGTTTGCCTCGCAATCGTGACCTATATTAGCGCCTAAATCATCAGAAATCACTGGGATGTTCGAAAGCCGCAAGATCGGTAAATATAATAGTTGATCGTTGGCGTGTACACGATTAAAACATGCACAAACAGGCTACCTACGCGAAGCTTATCATAAACCAACGAGAGATTACTCCCCCCGGTAATGTATTTGCTGCAACACCGGATAACAGAGCCAATTCCACACCTGGCCGTAACAGTGGAAGCCAAAAATAACAATTAATGCAAGATCGTGAAAGATTCAAGCCAAAGGCGATTTTAACGTTTTCACTAGTATCTGATTCAACACACTAGTTTCAACAAAAATCGCCTGCTACAATATTGGCTAGATATGACAGTGCAATATTGCGAGATGAAAGTTTCTCCTGACAAAGTTCATCCTGACGTGTGAGAATATACTAATTCTAGGCTGAAATTTCTAATCACTAGCAGAACTCCTAATGTATTCTATTACATATTTTTGATACTTTTTTTTAGAAAAATGGAACTTAAATGTAAATATGATCTTGAACAGAACTAACCTGAAATGTCGGATGAGCCGCCATATTCCGCGTCGTCAAACGCTGTATCAATTAGTTTGCCCACGTGGCTCGTTCCAGTTTGTCCAGATTTTGCTGATGTCGCCGTCACATCTGAACCAACATTTAACGCCGTGCCAGTTTTGCTACCTTTTCTGCTACCTGTAGTTCCATTATTATCCGTAGCACCTTCTGATGGTAAGGGACTTGTAGGCATAGCTGCGGACGACCAACCGGACAGTGTGGCCACACAGGTCTGTGGCCGAGGACGTGTAGCACACACTTGTTCAAATATGGCCATCACGTCCTGTTCAGCACGCAGCGATTCACTGCCACCACAATTGAATGCATTCAATAGATGGTCTAAGTGAGCATTGATGTCAATTGCTACACGTTCCGCAACACTGCAGCTGAAAACCCCCAAAAGTCATGCCAATCTGATTTATACGATATCTTTCTGGATTTACAAATTAATTGATACAACACACGTAATTTGCAGTCCACATATAGAGCTAAATACTGTTTGTTGCGGAGAACTAATATATATATATATATATATATATATATATATATATATATATATATATATGCAGTATGTATTAGGTGTTGCGAACCTAGTAACAAATTAGTTCAGTTGTGACCAGAAGGATAAACCAAAGGCAGCATGAACGGAAAGTATAATCTCATGCACATTCGTTTCGTGCTTACTGGCGACTCATCAGTAGGAGCCGGTATTACGCCCTTTAACCACTATATATTTGGTAGAAGAATGTGGAATAATAGGACGGTACAATCTCCTAGACGAATGTGTAAACCTGTAATAGTGAAGCTAACATCATCTAAAGTCAACGACAATGCGACTTCAATGCTAACTCACACTATATAATATATATACCGAGTCTGTAAAGGATACTAACACTATGGCTATTGTGTTAGTAACTGATACCTTTTTTGAAATCGATGAGTACCGGATACTAACACTATGGTTTCCGAGTCGGTACATGATATTAACCTGATGGATATAAATTTACGCTAAAGTTCACCCAAAATGAGAATTACAACAATTTCCGAACACCTGTTACTCCAGTTAAACCATACACTCTGGCCTTCATCGATATCAGTTATCACATTTCGCGGTAAGCATGACATCATTCAATTCAATATATTACAGTTAAATACTGTTTGTTATTGAAAGATGTGACGAGGAGATTGTACCGTCCTATTATTCCACATTCTTTGACCAAATATATAGTGGGTAAAGGGCGTAATACCGGCTCCTACTGATGAGTGGCCAGTAAGCACGAAACGAATGTGCATGAGATTATACTTTCCGTTCATGCTGCCTTTGGTTTATCCTTCTGGTCACAACTGAACTAATTTCTTACTAGGTTCGCAACACCTAATACATACTTGCACATATAGAGCTATTCTTGAGTGAACAGCAACTATGTTTACTAGTGACATTCAATCGGTTTATCAATCTTTATTAATTAACTAAACGTTGTTAGCCAGGCTCTGGCAAGCCAGGCAGCGCAGATAGATTTTGGACTCTTGTACTATCGAGAAAATACACCAGTACCATTTGCAAATTAAAATTGCCTAACTGGTCTAGTTGGCAGTTGTCGATGTCGCGGCGCGTGGCACTAACTATAAAATTTTTCGGCTAACAAAATTTAGTCGCTAAGATTGATAGACGTGGGCGAAGGATGTACACTCGCACTAGTGGTATAATTTGATCAACATAACCAGGTCTATGACGCGTGTGTCCTTGATGAAGGGGCTATAACTGGTCTTGTCACTCTAAAGGCATCAACACGACATGCATTATCCACTGAAAAGGTTGGAATTTAAATTATTGACGACTGACTCACGACGTTTCGCAGCGTCAACTCTACCTTTATCATCAGACTTCCAACAGATTCCATTATCCGTGTCTCATATATATATGAATATATATATATATATATATATTGCTGATCGGTAAGTGTATGTGTTTGTGTATGTGTGTGCCTGTTAGCATGTAAGGGTCTTTCTCGCTATATCACAATGTGATGTCTGAAACCTGGTCCTTCTTCTATTGATGGCTCGAGAGTTAATCATCTGTTCGCGTTGTTGGCTGTTACGTGTACGAAAGTTATTTTTCCGAGTGTAATCTTTCGTATAACCTTGCTGGCAATATAGTATTCTCCATTTGGTAACAGCGCAGGTGCAGATTCCATGTTGAATGCTTATATTTTTTTCAAGATTTCTACACCGTATGTGCAGTTGTTTTTTCCTCTTCAGTTTGTTGCCACTCCGATCGAATGTTTGTTGAGTCTGGTCGAGGTCGTGTTCGGTTTTGCGTGGATGCTAGTGACAGAAATTTCGAAACATTCAAAACTGTAATCAGCACCTGTGCTGTTACCAAGTGGAGAAAACAAAATTGCGCAACAAGGAGAAAATAAAGAACACACTCGCAAAATTAACATTCGTACAAGTAACAGCCAACACTCATCATCATCATGTCCAGCCACACAAAAGTCAAGTGACTAATGTTTCACTGCCATATTACCATAAGGAGTGAAAAAAGTATATAAATGAATTTAGACAAATTATTATTGAGATTTACGAGAGAGAGAGAGAGAGAGAGAGAGGGGTAGAGAGAGAAGGAATACCTTGCTACTATGAGTAAATTTATCAAGATAACTCACAGAAATGAGGCAAACTAAACCTCTCCACAACACCATTATGGCCAAGTTAGCATTCGGGCAAGGCGACATCAGCAACACAGCTTCCTTGCGGATTTCACCGTATCACGTCATAAACAAACCGAACCTCGCAGCTAACTTTGCCCTACTAAGAAAAGAAAGTTACGAAGATGATTCTACTATACATTTGCAACAAGATCGCCACTGAGCTCGATTCGCTGCCATATCGCTAAGGGTTTCTAACCAAGAACTGTGATGTGCACGAGGACCCCATCCCGGCAGACGAGTGGATCCTATACTACCCAATTTGGATGTAAGTGACTTTAATTGTTTCTGCCATGTCAAAATCTGCCCACCTTGTTTCTTACGCCAATTTGGTGCTGGATGAGAGAACAGAGCTCTATTGGGCAATCGGAATGAGGGCATACGCAAAACGTGACCGAGCCAACGAAGTTGATGGAGCCTTATTTGCTTTTCTAAAGACGAGCACTTATTGTCAGATCCAAAATACGTCTACGGATGTCAACGTTAGTTATTCGTTGTTGGTAACCAACATGTGCTATACTTCTCAAGCAACGATGATCGAATGCCTGTAAGCTTCTCAGATCATCAACTCTAAGAGGCCAAGTTTCATTAGCGTATAGTAAGACTGCGTGTACACATGCATTGTAAACACGACCTTTAAGGCAAAGTGAAATATTGGCGTATCTCCATAAATGACGAAGGCTCGAGAAAGCTACTCTAGCTTTCGCGATCCGTATTCTCACCTCGTCGGACATATTGCCTACGTTATTGGTAGAGCTCCCAAGATATTTAAACCTGTCGACTATGTCAAAATCTTCATTCTGCAGTCGCAACGTTGGAGTGAGTGGTGGGTGATCTTGTAGCAGTATCTTACATTTAGAGGGTGCGAATTTCATACCGAAAGACGAAACAACGTCTGCTAGTCTATTTAAGGTGGTCTGGGCAGCATGCTGATTGTCGAATAATAGTACGATACCGTCAACAATGCGAACAGATGGTTAACTCTCAAGCCATCAATAGAATGACCAGATCTCAGACATCACTTTGCAACACAACGAGACAGATTCTGGCATGCGAACAGGCACACACAGAGACACAAACACATACACACTTAATAATCAGTTAAAACTAAAAATAGAAGTAAAACCGAGTCAGATTTGTTGCCACCCACACATAATCAAATATACAAATACAAAAATGCATATATATATATATATATATATATATATATATATATATACATACATTTTTCAGTATAAAATAAGCGTTGCATGTTGTATAAAAAGCAATTAATCCAGTAGACTGACTTCGTCCTGATTGGGAACTCTTGAAGAACTGCACACAATTTTGCTAAGTACAGCCCCGGTGTCTACTATTCTATCCACTGGGCCAACTAGCCGCACATTTACTTTTAAATAACACTAAAAATATTCTGCTTTGCTAACATATAACCATTAAAAATTGTTCATAGTTATGGATGGTCTGGGCCACCTCTTTCTGGTCAGGAATATTCTCAAAAATATCATATACCACGATTAGTGCATTCAAAGTTCGAGCATACGATAGGCTAGACGTTACTAACCAGAGGGTTGTTATTATCAAACAAATCAAGGTATTCCTCGTAGCATAACATCTGATTTGTCGTGCTTTAGACATAAGTCCAAAGTTAAAAATTAAAGTATACAATAAGAAAACACAAAAGCTAATTTATCAACATTTATGACCTATCTGCAAAATCAAACTTGAGGCTCAATTTTGCCAAACTCAGGCACATAATATTTGCTCAAATGACGGTAAACGTGAGTTGCTTGCAAAAAACCCGTAAAACTGCTTCATTTTAAAATAATATACTAATAATTTCAGGCAACAAATATGCATATATATGTAAGTTTCTGTAGAGCAACTTGATGAGACTGCAAGAATAAAAATTTATATTTGATAATCAATGGCTGTTTTGGCATTCTCTTTCATCCAGTTTCAGACGATACCTGTTTTCTGCATCCTGATAACGATCATCTCCGTCAATGCTACCAGAACCAGCTAGATTCCCATTTGTCGAGGTACCGGATAGCAAACTTTGACCGCCAGTAGCTGATGAATCACTCTCTGCCACAGATTTCGCCAGCCGCTTGCTTTCAGGCTCCAGGTCTTTGAGCATGGCAAACTCATAATACTGGTAGCCTTTAAAACTTTCAGCCACAGCACCCATTGTCCTGATTAAGGTTGATTGAATATATGATTAATGGTTTATACAATTAAATGTCCTGCAATCGGATGTCTTCATGAACAAAAATGGTAAATAATACAAAAACAATACCGGCAATAACAAAACCTTTTTGATCGAAACCAATAATGATTATATCTTCCAGTTTTATCCACTGGCATCGTGTTACGATTAAAGGACCTCCAACTTTGTTTAGTCAAGTAAAGTTACCTAGAATTAGTCCTTCCATCAAAATTAAATCTACACTGTTAAATACACTTTATAGTTGGGTAATAAATAGAAACTCTGAAATTGAGAGCTGCGATGCCTTATTAATGGATAAGCACAAGTAGGATGTCTTGACAGGATTAACCCTTTAATTGATGCTGAGTTGACATATTTTTCTGATCATATTTGAAACAAATTGTGGCTTATTCCACATGCCTGATAAATAAACGCATTTAAATTACAATCGAAGTCCTGCTTTTGTTGGTATAGTTCGCTTCCCTATCCTGATAAAAATTCTTTTGAGAAGAATAACTATGACCCACTTCGATGAAGCATAGAGCAAACGTGCACCAAATGGACTGTCTAGGTTCGAGTGTAACTCTTTTTCTTCTTCGACCGCAATACGTCACTCTTCTCCTACTTTGTGACTAATCTATTTTAGAGCATGCCGATACTTTATGCCAGCAAGCTTGGTAAAATCAGAAAGGAAACTATCGATTCTAACGACTTTGTAGTATCTAATGAGACTTGAATTCTCTGCAACATCATCAAAAGTAAGCTTCGACGTCCATCTAGTCACAAAGCCGAAGGGTCATTTCACCGTTAACTACGTAAATTACAGAATGCTTTGGTTTGAGGAGAATTTGTAAGTGATTGAAGAGCATCGAGTCAGAAACTGGAGGCGTATGTACTCCCTCGGCGAACAGGCAACCACGTATGTCCAGAATCTGAGCTTACCGTTATAATAGGTTTTCATTCTTCAACAATGTTTCCAATATATAAGCAACTTAAAGCCAGCTATCATCGTCATTTGCCGCGTGGCTGTAGGCCATTCTTCAACTTTTTCTTAGTATCGCAGCAGATGTTCAGTAATGGCTATTTTCGGCGTTAGTAGAGACAACAAAAAGTGATCCAGTTTTGTCATCGGTAGACTACTTTACTTTACTTTACTGCGGCTGACTCCTTTTAGAGGATAAGCCGGCTCCATTGATATCCCGGATTAAGCCTCTCCATGCCGGGCGGTTGGCAGCCATTTCGGCACATAAAGAGGGCCAATGACGCTCCCAGTGACGCGGACCATAAACATTGCGTAAACCTAGGAGTTCCATGTCCGATTTGATTGTTGCAAGCCATGTCTTCAGTTGCCCACCTCGGCGGCGGCGCCAGTTTGCACATTGACCTGGGTTCATCACCTGCCGTACCAGTTCGTCTTCGGGTTTGCGTAGTACGTGCCCGAACCATTGAAGTCGACGATGTTGGATCCAGACGGATAGTTGCATGATGTCCCCGCATTGGTGACGAACAGATGCGTTCGACACCCGGTCCATCCATTTTGTCTTTGTGATGTACCTAAGGCACCAATGGTCGAATACTTCAAGCTTTTTGGAGTCCTCAGAACGTAATGGCCAAGTCTCACAGCCATACAGTAGCACAGGGCGAACAGTAACCTGGTAGACTCGGATTTTCGTTTTGAGGCTGATTTCACTTCTTCTCCAAAGTGAGTTCTTCAATTGTAAGAAAGCAAGTCTGGCACGGTCGATGCGTGTTCGGACTTCATTCTTTGCTTGACCAGTTGGAAGTATTTTTGAGCCAAGGTACGTAAAATCGTCGACTGTTTCGATTGGGCTGTCGTACACCGTGATCTGCTCATCAGATGAAGATACACCGATAGCGAAGGCTTTCGTTTTGTCTGCATTGATTTCCAGACCAACGGCTGATGAAAACTGGGCCACTTGATCCAAAACGATTTGCATGCTCCCAAAAATGTCAGCAAGGAGAACAACATCGTCTGCGTAATCAACATCCGTCAGCCATAGGTTATTTGATACTTGAACGCCTCGGAACCCAGTTAGCGCGTTGCTCAGAATCCAGTCAACCGCATAATTGAACAATATGGGTGACAAGGGACATCCTTGTCGAACCCCAGTGTGCAGACTGAATTCATCCGATTCTTCTCCGTAAACACGTACTCTGGCTTTGGTGGCTGCATAGTAGGCCTTGATCAGATTGACGAGTTTTATGGGCATTCCGTCGAGCAGCATGATGTTCCATAGGGAGTCGCGATCAACAGAGTCAAAAGCAGCTCGGAAATCAATAAAACAAGCGACGGTTGGTTGTTGAAATTCGTTGCGATGTTCCAAAACTCGCCGTAATGTAAAGATCTGATCAACACAGCCTTTGCCTGGGCGGAATCCACCCTGATTGGGACGGGTACGGGCATGCCGCTCATTACAGAAGCGGTTCAATAGAATCGACGCCAACAGCTTGGATGCGGTGTTGAGAAGACTGATACCACGGTAGTTTTCGCACCTTGATCTATCACCCTTTTTGGGAAACGGTAGCAGGATTGACATTCCGAAGTCTGACGGGCATGCTTCCTGTTCCCAGATAGAAGAGAACAGTCGATGGATTGATGGCAGTAGTGTGCCTATACAGGCCTTGTAGATCTCTGCAGGTATTCCATCTTCACCGGGGGATTTCTTGTTCTTCATGCGCTGAATGGTCGTAGTGATCTCAACCTCAGTTGGGGAAGAGCAGTCCACGTCGTAGCTGGGTGTAGATGTTGTAGGTGGTTGCGGTGGGGAGCGGCCACTGTATGGTCGGTTCAATAACTGCGAAAAATGTTCAACCCATCTTGCGATTTTGCCATTGACATCAGAAATCAAGTCTCCTGTTGCGCTGCGTAGAATTGTCTCTGCATTGCGCTTACCCAAGCCGTAGGTAACTGAAACTATTTATTCATAGCGTTCCACGTAATTATCAACTCTAGATACATGTGACCAAGCAAGCACATATCCGTCACCGACGATTTCTTGCACACTAGTACAAATTTTCAACGCACCGTTTCATTTGGAATACGGACAACAACATAAAGAGGAATTGCAATTTGTTTCTGGCGATCGCAAAACGTTAAAAGCGTTGACTGAACCAGTAGATTACATGTGGTAGGCTCCTGTGTCCTTGACGGAGAACAACCGTCGTATACTTACCAGAACGTTATCCATCCGAGTATGTCACAGATGCATTCACATAAGTAACACCTCCAGGCCTTGTGGCGTATTGCCCCCCGTCATCCTGAAACAGTTGATTCATCACGGCCAGATTAAGGCTGAGATGAAGACTGGAAAGCCTGATACCGTTGTCACATCTTCCTACTGATCAGTTTTCAAAGAAGTTATCATTTAATATAGCATTCAAATCGCCAGCAATTATTACAATTACCGAGCGCCACTGAAACCTGGTAACCTAATCTGATAGCCTTTCAAAGAAAACATTATTTTCACTAACAGAATGGTCGAAAGTGGCATGCAGACTGTTGTGACTCCGAAAACTAGGCTTCCTGTACGAAACCTAGCATAGGCTAAACGGGAGTCTAAAGCTTTCCACTTAAACAAGACATTCGCAGTAACATTAGATGTCAGGTAGACAACAAAATACCTGGCCAAATAACGTTTTCATAAGGGTACAACAATGCCCACCTTTTCATGTTAATTAGAACGAATGAGAAATTATGGTTGCCTGGTGACAAGCAACGTAGATACCGCGAAGTTAAAATTCGCCAACTACAAAAGATTGACCAACTTGTAGTGTAAGATTTAAGAAGTACTTAAATGTTGATTTTTTTGCTCAGTGCTGTTCCGGAAGGTTTAAAAAAGAATGGACAAATGAGAACCCATCAATCAAGGCCAATAATCGTTGCACCTGGAAATGTACAGTATTCAAGATTTTGGAAACCTACGAGTGCTATCAATTGTACTGTAACAGCCGCAATATTGCGAAAACCTATGAAGAACTATTCTTCCGGGCGTAATAACGAAAATGGTTATGTAATTGGCACAAAACTTCTCCATCAGATACTGACCATTTTTGATAGTTTGCAATACCATGGGTTCTACCTAGGTCATAATGACGTAATCTCCCGTGCATAAGAGGTGCACATGGACTTAAGGGCGTATCCTAGTTCTTGGTTGGCACACAAAATCTGTGTTTACTTTAGGCTTTTCAGGATCACATATTGTTCAGTGATCTTGGTGTAGTGGAAGTGCGACCTCATTATACAGATTTATTGGCACGTCGTAGCCCATAGTTGACGAATTAAGATCAGTAACGGTTACGATTTTCAAATGCATGTTCATTGGCGGCTTGTTTAAAAGTTCAGAAAAATTAAATCGAATAACAACTCTGACAAATAACCATCTCGACATCAATAAAACAACCTACGCCGTCAAATTCAGTGCAAGGTGCAATCGGCAATACAGCTTCCTAGTGATTTTCACAGTATAACTTCATAAAGAAAACAGATTTGTTCCCGTCTAAAATTTGTTCGTTTCAAAAATTTAATAATAATATTTTCTATATCACTGATTCACAACTTTTTGACACGTAATATATGCTTTTGAGACACTTTTTGCTTTAATTTATATCACCGTATAGGTAATATTCTGCATGTCATCTATATATATGCGATGCGGTTTGATCCTCGCTGGTCAATTTGCCGTCGTACTCTAATGATGATCATGGAAGATCGAAACGCGTCAGTTCGTTGCAACTGGCAGTAGTTTTGTTATTTTGTTCGACGACTGTTTAAATACAATGGGATTGGTGTTTACTTCAAGCTCGAAAACTTGATTTAAATAATATATTTTATCGATTTTATTCGAAATAGTGGTTTAAACCATAATCTTATATTTAACCTATCTGGTATCATTGTTGAGAACGTAACAAATATACAAATCATCGTAGCGCATCTCTGGCATGCAAATACACCTCAAAAGTGAAAATTACTTACCTGGCTGTTTTCTCCCAGTATGCAAGAAGGGCCTTCTGATAGTCGACTAATACATGACTCAATAAATTGGAGCGGCTGGCCGCTAACAAATCAATTTTTTGCATGCTATCCAGTTTGTACTTGTCGAATTTCATCTTTGATTTCCTCACCTTCATTGCATAAACACGTAAATGTGAAAGCGTAAAACCAAAAAATACCAAGAATAAAGCAAGAAAACCAAACTTCATTGGCGTAATTAAACGGCATATGCCAAAAAAGTATCGTGATAGGATATATATATATATATATGGTATATATATATATATATATATATACATATATATATATGATATATATATACATATGTTATATATATATATATATCGCAGAACATAACAATAACAGGATTTGGGTATATATGTTGTCAGCATAAACGGCAATTATTTCGACTAAAAACAATTTAACTCTATTGGGCCTTCGTAATAAGTATTCGAAAATGTCACAACAGTTATTTGGAACCAATACAACGCTGATAAAAGTCATGTTATTCAACCCCCCTCTACCTCATCGTAGACGTACACGTCGGGAAACCATAATATCTCAACCAATCAGATTTGTGGACAGTGTTGAATTAAAACATTATGAAAGGAATTCATTTTTAAATGCTGTTGAGATATATTAACCGTTGTAAACGAGAAAAACTGATGTTATTCTGTTATACTGCGATCATCCTAATTATACACTCATCAATAGTAGCAAAAATTGCTGCGGATTGGTTTTAACTTCTGAGCATTGGGCTTAAGTTACGAAACTCATTCCCAATATTACGAAAATCAGGCAATGCATCTAAATAAACGAACATTGGTTGCGCGGGTGGTGATAACAATTATTATAATCAGGGTTGCGGTCTTGATA